>PVIJ01015647.1:0-35668 GCA_004024925.1 Scalopus aquaticus
ATGCAGCAACTCAGGATTAGATGAGTGGTATATCCTACAGCATGGATGCATCAAAAAAAATTTATACTGAGTGAAAATCTGATTTCAAAAAGAACATGGGGCATGTTTCAACTTACATGAAGTTCTAGATCAGGCAAAATGAATCTATTATGACAGGAACCAGAAAAGTATTGCTTTCTGAGCCGAGGAACTGACTGGGAATGAGGGCAAAAGGAACACTTGAGAGATGTGTGGGTTATATGAGTGCCTGTATTTGTTAAAAGTGAGAGGCACCCTTAAAATCTGCACATTTCACTGGATCTTAATCATCTAGCAATAAATTTTAAAGTGGCATACAACATATTAATTTTTTGACATTATGGGATGAGAATACATTCATCAGCCCATTAACATACATTGGTCAGAGTAAAGTAACTGAATCATGCAGTCATTGTTTGCCCAGTGTCTCCAATGATAGCACAAATTTTTTTTAACTTAAATAAAGCTACACTATATTCGTGACACGCGATATATTAATGGGTCTAGTCTAAGTACTGATCACATCAGACACGGAGGCCAGTTTTAAGTTTCCTAACTCTTTTTCTGCACTTATTCTCACTCTTTCATATCTCTTGTGTGATAGTTAACTTATTGTGATATTGAACTCCTTGAATATATCACACAGTGTCTATTTCCTGGCAACTTAGATTTTATTCCAAAATGTGAAATATATATTTTAAAAAAGGAAGTCCTTCAGAGTAGAAGGAAACAAAAAAATCCTAAATTGATTGAGGCCGAGTAGAGCAATTTTGGAACAGGGGGACTGAATGAGTGATGAGCATGTGAGGAGATGGGAAAGTGGGGGGGAGGGGTTGGGAGGGGTTGTGCAAGGAGCTGTCCAAGGTCTGAATCAAAGACTCATGAAGACAACTTTTTTCAAAATTGGCCCCCAGACGGCAGAAGACAGTATGGGAAAGAAATCTTATTTATTTACAGTAAGTTCATTGTAAATTCCTTTAGTTAGAGATATAATTGTTATACAGTACTATTATCCAAAAGATATTTTATGGTAGAGGTCTGAATGAACTCAAGCTGTATTATTGAAAGTATTCTACTCTAGCTGCTATACAGATTTCTTTACTTTAACAGTTCATGAGTTAATGAGAAGCTTTTTGTTCCATCAATATCTATCAATATCCAATTCAAGGTCATTTGTGCGTTATAGATAATACTCTCCAGGATTAAATATGTTATTTTAGAATCTAATTATTTTGGATAGTTATTACTGCAGTGTATAAGGATTACTTATAATGATGATGATGACAGCTAATGCTCCTTGAATTTTTAATGTGTACCAAGTAGTATTCAAATATTTTCCATGGAGTTTTCTAAGTAAATTTTCAAAACAACACCAGGACACAGTACAGTTATTATTTCTGTTACACATAAGGGACATGAGCTACAAGGATGGATAATACACACCTGTTGTTACTGAACTAGCAATGGCTAAGTCTAAAGCTTTCCTTTTAACCAACATACTATCATTCAAAGATGTAAATTTACATATAATTGAATGCTTATATAGATATTCTTTTATTTCTAAAATATTCTACTCATAACATGTTGCTACATTTAAAGTCCTTTTTTTCCTAAGGGTTGTTTATTGTTTATTTGTGATAACATCTTCAAAGAACAGGGACAATGATCTTATTTCTGTGTTCTTCAATGTAAAAATGAAACTTATACCCAGAATGGAAATATTAATACAATCTTTTCCCTGAGAGATGGATTATCAGTGAAAATAAAAGACAACATTGTCTGGCAATAAAAATAACGAGACAGACAGGACAAAAGTAATGACATCCTCTAGCATAATCTCGGCAGAAACTAACTAAATCACCTTGAAGGAGATAAATTATTACAAAACACCACCATCCTTGTCTAATATGGATTGACAGGGAATGACAGGACCCTTCAAGAGGATGGCAGCCAACAGGCCCATGTGCTTCCAAGGATCAAAGGGACTGACACCACCTGCCAGCCCATCTAAGCAGAAAACAGCTAGATTCTCTGTGGGTGGATATTTACTCTCAGATATTATTTCTGGGAAAAGATAGCTTATTTGGGAAGGATGACAGCATTTTTCCTACACATCCTGTCATTTGTTAGAAAGGGACTGGAATGGGGGAGAATCTACCAGACCTGTCCTTGGGATCCAAGTCGGTCATAAATCTTCAGTGAGCTAGAGAAATTGAACTATTCTATGACACAATCATTTTACACACAGAATATGCTGAGCATTTAGTTTACAGGTTATTATTCATTTCCCTTCAATCAATATAAAACTTTAAAGAGGCTTTAAAATTAAAAAAATATTTACATAGACTTGGTTCATCATCCACCAAAGTAGATTTCAATAAGGATTTAGTAAGCAAGATAGCTTCGATGGAATCAATGTTAACTAAAGTTCCGGGGGTGGGGAGGAGGGAGAACAAACAAGAATATTTTGAAAATTCTTTGGAATAGAGAAGACCTTTCTAAATATGATATCAAATCCTGAATTCCCATGGAAAATATACACTTGATTACATAAAATTATAAAGAATATCCGAAAAGTTAGACAGGATAAACTAATGAAGTCAACATTCACAGTCATTATTGCATTGATTACTATTTGTAATATATTACTAAGTCTTATAAATTATTAAGAAGAAAATGATATAAGAAATGACAAAGTATATGAACAGATATTTTACAGTGAATGAAATTCAAATAGTTATTGAATATATGAAAATATTTTCTCTAGAACCAAGGAATGCAAAGAGATCTCTTTTTATCAATAGAGGGACAAAGTTCACTGGGGTTGAAGTATCAGAAAATAAACTTTCCTGTATCATCTGTGGATTATCAAATGGTACGTAGAGTAAAATGAAGAATTTTGTCTGTTTCTCTGAAAATTTAAAGTGTGTATATTATTTGATTTATTAATTTCACTTGAGTGTATACCACAATAATACCATTGGGATGATAAAATATTTATATACATTGATGCTCATAACATTTACTGTTGGCATGATTTGAGATTTATAGAAAAATTGCAAGAAAAACTCAAGCTTATTAAATTTTATCTAGAATGGCCAAATAGGAACATTTTACTGCATTTGTTTTTTTCTCCTCTCCTCCCTATTATTCCTCCCCTTCCCTCCCCCTCCTCTTCCTTTTCCTTTCCCCCTCCTCCTCCCCTTCTTTTTTCCCCTTCTCCTCTCTCTCTCTCTCTCTCTCTCTCTCTCTCTCTCTCTCTCACACACACACACACACACACACATTTTTTTCTCCACTGTTTGAGAAGCTGCAGACAGTAGTCCTTCACCCTTCAATACTTCAATGTTTATTTCCTAAAAAATCAGAACATACTCATATAATCTTAGTATATTTACAAAGAAATTAATATTAATATATATATGTATGTGTGTGTATATATATGTATATATATGTATGTGTATATTCTTTAGCTATGGTAATAGTATTATATATATGTATTAGTAATACATAATGGTAATAGTATTATATATATATATATATATATAATACTATTACCATAGCTAGAAGAATTTATTAGGATTTCTTCAATGTCTTAGTAATGTCTTTTATAGTATGAAATCCATAGATGTATTCATTGTCTTGTCTCTTTAGTTTCATTTAATTTGGAATAGTTTCTGTGTCTTTCTTTGTTATATTATGACATTTTAAGAAGATTAAAGTCAGGTAGTTTGTAGAATTTTTCTCACTTGGAGTAATTCTATGTTTCCTCATGGCTAGGTTCAAGTCATGCACTTCGGCAGCAATAATACAGAAGTGATGGTGTGTTTTCCTTAATGCATTATATCAGGAGGTACTTGCTGCAGTTTTGTCCTCTTACTGGTTTTTTAAAAGATAAAGTGAAAATTATGTGCTAATCCCCTTGTCCACTCCTCAAGTTGCACTTTTTCTTTGCTTTTAAATACCATATAAGATGTGCATTTAGAAGTTCCGTCTGTTTTCCTAGAATTTTTTCAATGGAAATATGTTCTTATAACACTGAAAAGATATTTATAATTTGGTTAAGATATTGTTTGCTAGGTTTTTTCTATTGTAAGGATATCACATGTCTCTTTGTAATTACTATCTTACAACTGAATACCTTGAGAATAAATGGATATTTGATTATTCCTCAAAGTTAACCCACTAATTTTGGTACCCATTGATAATTATACAGAAGCCAGCTATTAATTTGATGGCTGCCAAGTAATGATTTTCTAATGCCATCATTTCTTCTCTATTGTATATTTTCTACTACGAGTTTTCTTTTATCCCCTATATATTTAATTTTTCTTTATATGAGTGTACACTAATGGATTGTAATTTTAGTCAGTAAAATGGCCTTTATTAACATTTATTAACATATATTATTAACAACATTCTTAATTATTAAGATATAATCTTTATTTTTTTAGAGCTCAAATTTTATGGACAGGATGATTTCAAGTGAGCATCATATCCTTTTGCTTATCATTTTAAAAACACCTTCTATTCCTTGTTAAAAGAAGGTGGTCTAGGCTCACTGTCCTTGTCATAACCTTGGGATCAGCCATTTTTCTGAGCAGCTTGGATTTCATTTATTACAAAATCATATTTAGAAATCAGGACCTGGGCAGAGGTCATAGAGCACTGATGCTTGTTTTTTGTTTCTTTTTTTGTGTGGGTGTGCATGTGTTTGTTTTGTTTTAAGCATAATTTTAAGTAATAAAGAATTAGAAATAATTTGAAAATTAGCAGAGGAATCAGTAAAATATACCCATGGACTGGAATATTATAGAGCTATTAAAAATAATGAGGAATATTTATTGTACTAATATGAAAGAATATCTAAGACATATTTGAGAAGAGCATGATAGTGAACAGCTGGCATTGTTTATTTTAAATCCTATAAATATATAGGCATACATTCAAATAGAAAATTTTTTAAATCTGGAAGAATTAAATCACAAAATATTTTTTAAACTTCTGGCAGTGGTATATGAAAATAAAGTGAAACTTTTATTTCTTTATAGACGCCTATAACTTTTTTTGGCATTAAGCATTTATCAATTTTTATTTAGGCATATGAATCTGAAACCGCTGAAAACAAAATAAAACAGTAAAAACTGAGAGGGTGTTAATAGCTTACAAGAGAATAAAAGTAATTTATGAGGAGGTTAAGGAAACTCAACCTCATTGTACGTTATTAAAATTGCTAGGATTTGTACTCACTAGGCAATTAGTTTGTAATAATTGCCTCTATCAGTAAGTCAATTTTCTCCAAGTCTCATTTAGTATCTTCATTAGTTAAGTATTTTTATCTGTAAATAGATTCTCATTTACTAGGGCATAAACTTGTTAACATAGCCCCAAATCAAGACTAGTAGTTGCCTCTGGGGCCTGCTTTGCATTCTCTTGGCCACTTTTGATTTCGGCGGAAGCTCTAAGTGGAAGTTGTATGCCTGCTCAGATTCCTCTTGTGCTGACAGTGACAGCCTGGATCACATACGGCGTGCTTCCACATTAAGCCAGTGGCTTCTCAACTCCTCAGTAGGTTGCTTAGCTCTCTTATAAGCAAGGCAAGGGGGTGGGGAAGAGATAATGCTCCTCAGGAAATCTTTTAACTATGGTGAATGGAGCATGAAGATAAACACTCCAGAATAGGGATTGGCAAATTTGTCCTGTAAAAGGCCAACTAGAAATGATTTAAATGATACATATAGGCCATATCATCACTGTGGGAAATACTCATCTCTAACCTTATTGTCTCAAAGTAGCTATAAGCAACAAGTATGAAAATTAGCATGTCTGTATTCTCATAAAACTCTATTTACAAAACAGTCACTGCAGATTTGGCCCACACACCATAGCTGACCTACTCTTGCTCTAGACTACCGGCTCTGCCATCAATCCTGGTATGGGGCTTCCCAGTGGAATTGAGATTGCTACTCACAGCAGTGACCTGGATAATATTCCTATATATTAGCATCCCCCACCCTTTCTCTTCATTCTGTTTCTCATCCTGCTTACTGTGGCAACACCTAAAGTTAATGACATACATTCAAGTAGGAATCCCAAGTCCTACTTTCACAGGAACCCAAATGGAGACATCAAGTCTACATTTTAATTAGTCTTCAATTTAATTCCACATTAAATTGTCTTGCAATGAACCAAGAATACAAGTAGAGAAGACAGCATCTGCTTGATAACTAAGCCGTCATAAAAAAAGACTGAAATAAATGTGGAGACTATGCTATAGACATACCTCACATGTTACACTCAAGGACACAGTTAAAATGTGAAATGAGTATGAAAGGAGGTAGCATCGTGCTTTATATTTTATTATCAAAATTATTTATTTTTTATTCTTCCAATCATGTTTATTGAGGTAAAGCTAGTTTACATCATTGTACTTATTTTAGGGGCATAGGTTCAAAATTCTACAAATGTATGTTTTCACACCATCCCTACCACCAAAGCCCCAGTAATCCTTCACCATGCTCTACTGGGCCCCTCTGTTCCCAATTCCACCCCACCACTCTCCTGCTACCACCCTGCCAACTCTGGTTGCCTCAGTTATGTAGTCAGATATCAAGGGTTTGTTATTGAGATGGTTTTGTTTGGACGTTTTGTGTTGTTTCTCTTTAGTCCTTCAAAATTATTTAAATATCTCCTATAAAGAGTATAGAACTCGGAGCCTCTCTTCATATTGAAAAACAAATGATACAGACTTAATTTCATGGAAAATGTATAACAAAGTTTACCTTCCATATTCATATATTCTCAATTAGGTTATGTTTCTATGCTCTCCCTTTATGCCTTTCCAATAACTCTCAACCTGTTTCCTGATCATTCAAAGTCTCTCAATGGCATCAGAAATTTATTCATTTAAAAAAAAAAAATTTTTTTATTTATACATACAAGTTGGGGTACAGGCCAGAGGCGTGGGGCGGTGAGAGGGTTCACCAGAGACAGAGTGGGGAGCAGAACAGGCAGGTCAGAAATACACTGCTGAGGGGAGCAGCGGGCAAGGCAGGAGAGGTCTGCCCTGCCATGTGGGATTCTCCCCGGCCGGGCATCGAACTCGCATGGTCCCTGCCAACAGCTCCACAGCACAGCGCTTAACTGCTGCGCTACCGGGGAGGCCCAGAAATTTATTCATTTAACACATAGTTTCAATGTGCCAGGCATTGTTCTTGGCACTGGAGGCACGAGAATAAAGAATACAAAGTCCCAGTACCTAGGAACTAATATTTAAGTAGCAGGAAAATGCCAGCATACATATGAAATTAGTAAGGGAGTGGTCAGTGCAATGAAATAAAGATTATGGTGGGAAAAAGAGATGGAAGAGGGCTAAAGTGCTATTTTGTGTAGTGTGCACAGGGAAGCTTCTGATAAGGTGATATTTGTTCAGACATGAGTTAAAGTGTGCAGAAAGCTGGAGGATGATCTTTTCCAGACAGAAACACAAATGTAAATGCCCTGAGGTGGCAGCAGGAAGGAGGTCAGTGTGGATGGCAGTAACTGAAGGCTCAATGGAAGAGAGATAAGATCCAAGAAGGGGGAAAGTATGGGGGATCCTTGGAAGGTAGAGGAAGGGGAAGATAATTAACACAGATTAGATTTTGAGGAATCATTTGAATGAGACGTTCTGACTTCCATTTTAAAATTACCCTGTGGATCCTATATCTGGAGAATACTGCCTAGAGGCCAGAAGGAAGGGATTTCAATAGCAGTTTATAGTGGAAGTAAAGTAATCAGATTATGGGTTTAATAAAGGAATTGTTAACAGGATTTGCCAATGGGCTAAAGCTCATGAGAGAAAATGAGGAGACGTGGATGAATTCAAAGTTTTTGCCTAAATTGTGAAATGAAGACAATTGCCATTTATTGATATAATAACTATGGGAAGAAAATGCCTGGTAAAAATTCAAAGGGGGGTTTTATAGTGCTAAATTTGAAATCCCAATCTTTATTCAGTATCAAGGAGGAGACACTGGATTTATGTGCCTTGAGTTCAGAAAGATTAGACTAATGATAAAAAATTAGGAGTCATTTGTTCATTTTGTAGATAGTATTTAACATTATAGGACTGGATGTCCTATAATGTGAATTATAGAATGTGATTATAGTAGAGTGATGAAGAGAAGGATCCCAGGTTTGACCCTAGGCCACTCTAACACTAGGTTGGGGAGAAGACCCAGTAATCAACCTCAGGTTTCAGCATTTGGATATGTTCAGCTTTTATACTTTTATCCCTACTTCTATCAAAATATACTCACGGAAGAGCTAAAAAGGCACTTCTCAAAAGAGGAAAAACAAAAGGTCAACAGGTACATGAAAAAATGTTCAACATCACTCATAATCAGGGAAATGCAAATCAAAACCACAATGAGATACCACCTCACACCTGTGAGGATGGCACACATTAAAAATACAGGCAAAAACAAATGCTGGAAAGGATGTGGAGAAAAAGGAACTCTTCTACACTGCTGGTGGGAATGCAAACTGGTCCAACCACTATGGAAAGCTGTATGGCGATTCCTCAAACTGCTAAAAAAAAGAGCTTCCATATGCCAGCAGTAACACTTTTGGGAATCTATCCGAAGGACACAAAAACACTAATCCAAAAGGATACATGCACCCGCATGTTCATTGCGGCACTGTTCACAATAGCAAAGGTATGGAAACAACCCAGATCTCCAAAAATAGACAATTGGATCAAGAAGATGTGGTACAGATACACAATGGAATACTATTCAGCATTCAAAGAATATAAACACATGCAATTTGCAGCAACATGGATGGAACTAGAAGGGATCATGCTCAGCGAAATAAGCGAGAAATAAAGAGAAAAATATCAAATGGTTTCACTTTTAACAGGAATATAGGGGAACCTAATAAGAGAGAGACTCTCAGCAAAGGAGGGGGAGAATAAGGGCTCAAAATGGAGTAGAAAAGGACACAAGGGACCACGGAGATGTGTCATGGGTGAATTGGTGGTGGGTTACCCAAGGGAAATACAAAATGTAAAAGCGATAAATAACAATAAATATATATATATTAAAAAAATAAATAAATCTTTAAAAAAATTTAAAAATATAGAAAGAAAAGAAAAAAATACACTCTTTTCTAAGAGTATATTCACCTTATTGATATGATAGGTGAAGTCATCCTAGTATCAGTAGCCAGAATTTCTGATTAAACTGATAGCTTTTTAATGTGAACTCTTAAGTGACTAGGATTTATATAGGGCATGCTCTGAAATGCCAATGGAAAGAATGTTTTGAAGTATTGCTGATATAGGCATTTAGTACCTAACAGTTTAGGCAAACAACCTGACCTGTGAGCTTGAAGAAACAAATCTGAAGTAGACTAACCCCATCATCTTAAGTAAAGAAATAAAAGATTTAAATGTTAGCAATGAGATAGAAATACCAAAGGTTATTCTTTAAATAGAGAGCAGACAAATGAAGCTGCAGGTTATGACCACTAACAACACAATTAGCGCTTATATATGAACATGTCTTAAAAAAGAAACCCTAAGATTAAGTGAGAAGTAAATAATTTCTCAGGACATAGAATTTTGAAGTATCAAATTTAAGTGAAAGAGAGTCTTGGTTTTCAAAAAGCCTTCAGTTTTGGAATTACTGGGCAACTGTAAAGTATAATAGGAATAACTGGAAAAGAACTAGAGGAATTTCTGGGGCAATTTTTAGCTGTACTTTAAAAAAGTATCTACTTTTTGCTTTGCTCAATAAGAAACTTTGCTTTTAAAGATTTGTCACCATTCCATCTGTAACTATTAAGTAACATCTATGCACAAAACTTCATTTTACCCTTCCTTATATTGTACATTTTCTTATAAGTAATATATATTTCTTACACATTGGTCATGCATCATTTCAGTTTCACAATTTCTACTGTATTGGCATGATATTCTTCAGAAATATTTAAATGTTATGTTATTTTTCTCCATTGTTAAAAAGACATAACTGAATAGGACAATATTAAGAGTCTGAATTAGTGGGAATTTCACTACTTATATAGTGTTTTTTTAGGATGAAATATATACAAAGAGGAATATATTTGTCAGGACCTTATAGGTTATGCTGCAGTAGCAAGTAACCCAATATTTTAGTGGCCAAACATAAAATTTTCTCACTCATGATATAAGCGCATTGCAAGGTGGCTGTGGCTTTCTTTCATATTTTTCTTTCCAAGAACCAGGCTGAAGGAGCTATATTTAATTTGGATGTTGCTATTCTTGAGGCAGAGAAAAGAGACATGGCAAAGCGCAAGTTGGCTCTTACAGCTTCCACTCAGAAGACACACATTCATTTCTGTTCTAAGTTTCATGATCACTTCTAAGTGTTACAAGTAAGGAATGTATAATCCTCATACAGAGAATTTTTCTCCTTTTACTCACAACACCCAATAAAATAATTCTCAGTCACCAAAGATCATAATCAATCATTTAACTGTATCTTAGCATTCATGCCAATAGAGACTAAGAATAAATTCTAGAGCCTGGACCATTGCTATTCTCATTTTAGGGTATTTGTTATCTCATCTTTAAGTGTAACAATTCTTGAATTTTTTTTCTAGTTGAGGAAATTGCTATTTAGATCTACTCTCATCTATCATTACTTATTTCAGACTTATATTGCCATTAACCTCACTGCCTCTATCTCTTTGAGTCCTGATGGAATTTTTAAAGAAACCATACATTTCCTGACAGTTGCTAGGTAGTAAAAATAATGCACTATTTGAAATTGGAGATCTGTATTTTTTGATGTCCTGGTGCTATCACTACCTAGCCTTTTCACTTGAGGCAAGTAATTGATACTCTAGGATTCCCAGTTTTCTTATCTGTCCAAGTGGAATAGTCACACTTAACTTACAGGGTTTTTGTCAGGACAAGTCAGATAGCATATGTAAGATGAACCCTAAAGGAAGAAACATGTTGGCCATTGTTATGGTTGTTACTATCTCTCCAAATGAGTTAGGAATCCACAATTCTGGCAGGTTATTGAGTCCTAAAATGAGGGAAATAATGAAGAGATTTTATGAAAATCTAATATTTTGCTTTTCCTCACATTTGCTAGTGACTAAAAGATTCAATTTTAGAAAGAGACTGGATGATGGGAAGACAGAATCTTCTAACTTACCGACTGGCATCATTGTAATGTTCATGTAATATCTGATCATAACAAAATGAATTTCTACTTGTCAAGATTCCAGTTTGTTTTTGTCTACCGCTTGTCAAAATTCCCATGTGACTTTGGTAGAAGCAGCCTTTATACGAGAAATCTTGTCTGTGGTTTGCCTCTGCATGGCTGATTTGCTCTAGAGGTAGCTAAATCTCAACAATAGGGTCTATTTCTACATATCAGGATTTCTGATAAGACTAATCTTTCAGGCTTAATACATATAAAATACCATTTCCTAAAGATATCAAATCTTCATACACTGGGAATATAATAACTTTCTTATACATCTTCAAATTTCCCTCCAAATGGAATAGTAATCTCATGCCCTAAATAATAGTAATCGAAATTCACTGAATAATGGCTTATTTTTACAAAGATGTTTCCCATCCATTTGGTGTTGTCAAAGCCTTATCCGTAAGAAATCTGTACAGATTGGGGAGAGTATTTCCCCAGATTTTTTTCTGCTTATACCAAAGAGGAAAATAGCTGATCAAATTCATTTATCACAACTGTTTGTCTATAGTATGGAGATTTCCTTGGCCATATTCTTGGCTCATTTGTACTTGCTAATAATGACAAGACTATAAAAAGGTAACAAAGTAGGAAAACAGATTTCAAAAATTTCAGTGAAAAGGCAGGTATCTTTTTAACTTAGGGGCTCTAATAAGATACATGACACCTAATAGGTAAGAGGTTTCTTTCTTGGGCTTCCCTGGTGGCCTAGGGGTTAAGTATCAGCACTGCCACCATGAAGGTCCATTGTGTTGGCCTGAGTTCAATTCCCAGCGAGGGAGCTAACCCACACATAGTGCAATAGACCTCTTCTTCTTACCCTCTACCCCCCTTACCAGTGTATTTCAGTAAATCTACCTGTTCTGCTCCCCACTCTGTCTCTGGTGAACCCTCTCACCCTGGCACCTCTGACTTACATCCCAGTTCTGTACAGAACTACATAAAATAAATAAAATCTTTAAAAAATGTAAAAAAAGATTTCTTTCTTTTCCTTCTTTTAAATCACATTTTGAGGACTGAAGATTTATAAAATGGCACTGAAAATGAACTATTTCAAAGAAAAAGAAAACAAGGTTGTATTAGTAAAAAATAGTATGATTATGTAAGGAGAATTGTGATTAATATCTTTTGTTTAAAAAGACATGCAAAAAAAGGAGACTCAAAATAAAGACTAATTCAAAAGAACAGTGCAAAAATCTAGAAATGTTATCAGAAATATTAAAACCTGGGACAAACTGAGGGCTTGAAAAAAGTATCTGGAAATAGCCCTCTGTGACTTTTTAAGCTGTACTTAGACCAGGAAAATGAAGAAGAAAGGGTTGGACTCAAAAGCAGAGGCAATTGAATTTAAGAGTCTGGATATCACAAACAATATTCAAAACCTGTTCTGTTTACATATTTGATATAAAATGTCAAAGTTTCCAAATAAACATAGAAAATCAATAAATTATATAAACAATCATAGCTCAAGATATGTAAGGAGGTAATATGAAACTTCTGAAAACCACAAATAAGATTGAGTGTCTAGATACAGATGACATGTCATTTCAGGATGTCACAGAAATCTTCATTAGTTATCTAAGCTCTTCTATTAGTGATAGTCTAAAAATATATAGAGTCCTATAAAGGTTCTTGGAGACTTGAAAGATAACAATGTCCCCATTTCAGGAAAGTAAAATCTATCCATTGTGAAAAGATAGAACAAATTATTATATAAGTGATTAAATTTAGAAAAGAATACAACTTTATATGCCTTTTTTATGATAAAACATTCCAAAATAATGATACTAGGTCAGTGTTATTAGATTGGTGGCTACAGAATGTTAAGACTAGCATAAAATATCAGGGGAACAATTTACCTATCATAAGATTCTTGTGGATAAGCTGGTAATGTAAGTGTGATAATAGGCCAGTATGTCTAGTCATAGTTTACTTAACAATTATAACTAAAACTATAACTAAACTAAACTATAATGATGGCTCAATTACTTTTAAATATTGGCTAGTTTTGTTTAACATAGATATGGTGCATGTTAGGTTAAGGGATATTGCACCTCCTTTATTCTTCTTAGTGCTGTCCGGATCTCAGTGGTAGCTGCTGGTGGAGACAAAGCCTCAGGTTAAGCATGGGTTCCACTGCAAGATACAATAGCACAGAAAGGAAAGGCTGTTGCTCCAGTTGTAACTGTGCCATTCAGTAGCTGTGTGGCCTGCAAGTATTCCTATCTGCAAGAAAGAGATAGCCTAACTGCTGTGAGTCAAGAGGTGACAGGTGAGGTTTAAATAAGATGGTAGTTTTAGAAGTCTTATCAAACTGTATCTGTGTGTAAACATGTAAGATAAGAGATCATCAACATCTCTGTTTCAACTGGACATGAGGGCAAACATGGAAGATAAGAATGTTCTCTTCCTGAATCTGTGCTGATCAACATTTTCATCAGTGGAAATAAAAGACATACTTACTAAATTAAAATAAATGTGATAATGGTAGTCTCAAGACTCAACACTATATTTCCCAACCCCACCAAATTATATTTCTGGGCAAAAATATTACACTAAAATAAAATGAAATGTAGCAGGAAAAAAGGTCTGCTGCCTTTATTTGGAAAGGCAACTGTCTATGTGCAGAACAATAGGAAGAAGCAATTGGGCAGCAGTTCATGTGAAACTGAGTGTGTATTTGGTCACGTGGTTAACAGGAATACTGTGAAAAGTGCAGATTCCCCTCAGTCTAAGGTAGTCAGACCATGTTGATCCAAATGCCTGGGACATCATAGATACATAAAAATATTACTTTGCTCAATTCACCACCCTTCCCCACTTAATATAAGAGAGCCATCTACCATCTGTAACATGACAGGTAGGTAAGGTGATGTCAGGAAACTATGATCTATAGGAAGAGTTAAAGGAACTGGGGCAGGTTAACCTTAGGAATTATATTAGTGAAAAATTTTAACAGCTGTTTTCAGATATCTAAAGTACTGTCAAATGTTGTTATAGGGATTATTTTCACCCTGTGTCATTCCAGAGAGCACAGCAGGAATCAATGGATGAAAGCAAAGGGAAGGCAGATTGTTGACTCAAAGGAACACCTCTATAACAATACCTCAATCTATACAAGAGGAGAACTACTTGGTGAGAAAATAAGGTCTCTATGGTTGCAGGTTTAAGCCAAGCCTGTCTGTAATCTATTAGAGAATTTATACAACATACTTCTGCTTTGGGCTGGTCTCTAAGGTCCTTAACAATGCTCAGGTTCTGCGATTTTATTAGAAATTTGTCTTTATTTCCAAGACTATTATACGTCCAAATGTTTATTTTTACTTCTCTTATTACATAGATCTCAATAGACAGTTTGCAGTAGAAGGTATATTATTTTTCTGCCCACAGGACATTTTGAAGAAACTAGTCAACCCTTAAAAATTGCTGATTTACCATCTTAGAGGTTTCTTAACTCCCCAGAAGTGATTTATTGGCCACAATTATGATATATAATATCTCTGGCTTATTAAGCATGAAAAACACATGTTTCTGCACTATTATGGTTGAGTTCTCTACCTTAGAAAGTCTTAATGTTCATAGTTGAGATTGCTATCGTAACCATAACTCAATTCTTTGTGATTATAAATTACTTTTATCCCTATATGTTAATGTTGATTCTTTATGTTCAAATGATATCTAACTATTCATAGTGGAAAACTTGAGTCTCTCCAGAAAGACTGGATGGATTAAGGATCTTCCCCCTAAGGATTATAAAAAACTTTTTGAAGTGAAGAGTTATTATAAGCAAGAATAGAAAAATTAGTTATTGCCTGATAAGGGAATGCGGAAACAGAGGGTCATGGTAAATTATAACATGGATTGTAGTGAAAAAGAAAGTGATTGCAAATCAGCAAAATTTTATTCAAAGTGAAATTAATAAACTGTGGTACTGTACAGAGTAGGGATGAAAAATACAGGAGCTGTATCTAACTATTTTCCCTTTCTATGCTCATGGTCAAAATCAATAATCAATTAAGATGCTCTTCTACTGATCTCAATCTTCAGAATCCTTCACAACATACTATTGTAGAGAGTTACTATTAATTAATCTTAATTCTTCTTGATTCTCATTTTCTCCTAGAAATTCCTTTATTATAAATACAGAAAAGGTAACAGTCTCCATAAATTTGCACTGTCCAAATTCTGCTGGTCCTATAGATAGAGCTAGGAGCTTGGTTGGAGGATTTACTAAGAGACCAATTATGTGCACATTGGCGATATTATAGGGGAAGCGGACCTTGTTTTATTGAAAGGATTGGGACTTGGACTCAAAAGTGCTATGACCCTTGGGCAAATAAATTTTCTAAATCATAATTTATTTGTAAATGTACATAATATCTATCAACAATGATGTTCAAAGAAAAGCACTTAGTATATTTCACAGTATGTACTCTGCTGGGCTAAGTGGTAAGAGAAAACTGGTTGCCAAGTCAGCCAGAACAACTGAGTCAGCCATATCATTTTCATATTTAAATGCTCTTTGCAAGAACCCAATCAAAAAATGGGCAGAAGACAATTCTTCTCCAAAGGAGACATACAGATGGCCAACAGGCCAACAGGCCCGTGAAAAAATGCTCTTCATCACTCATATCAGGGAAATGCAAATAAAACCCACAATAGGATGTACCTCACTCTGGTGACAATGACTTATATATGTGTTTAAAAAAAATAAAGAAACAATATACGTTGATGAGGTTGTAGAGGAAAATGAATCCAATATACACAGTGGGACTGGTCAGTATACTCTTGGTAGACTGGTCCAGTTCTTAAAACAGGAAAAGTGTGGAGCTTCCACAAAGTAGTAAAAATAAATACACCATAGGCTGCAGCAATTCTACTCCTAGGTATCTACCTGAAGAACACAAAAATACCAATTTAAAGGGATATGTGCACTCCTATGTTCATTGTAGCACTATTTATAACAGCTAAGTTACGGAAAAACTTAAGTGCCCAAGGACAGAGGATGGATTAAGATTTTTTATATACACATATTGGAAACTACTCAGCTATAAAAAGAGATGAACTCTTGCCACTTGCAACAACATGGATGGAACTGGAAAATATTATGCTAAGTGAAAAAAGTTAGAAGAAGAAAGGAAAATAGCAGATGATTTTATTCATATGTGGGATATAGAGAAATAAAACAAAACAAAGAGACAAAACTAAACCAGAGGACTGTGGGTGTTTTGGTGGTGGGTATGGTGTGGTGATATACATCTGCGGAAATGTGAACCTATTACACTAAATCATAAGCTGTAAGCTAATGTTGTAAGCTAATGTTACCGCAATAAAATAATAACAACAGTAATAATAATAATAATAAGAAGAAGACTAAAACTAACATCCTAAAGGGAAAATAGGCAAAGAAAAAAAATCTTAAAAGCAGTGTCAGGAAGTGATAAATGTTTTGTTGAAAATAAACAGGGTGATATGATGAGATTTAAAAAATACAGGTGTTCTAAAATCCAGGTCTCTAAATTTCAGTCTGAAGTTTTTCTGCTATACGCTATATTTCCAACACAATATCTTAATCCATACTTTTTGAAACCTGTTTCTTCAAGAATTTTGGTCACCTATTTTGGGGGAGTCCTCCCTTTGAATATTTCTCATCTCTCTAAGTTTAAAAGCTTTTGACTAAGTTAAATTCTCTGTGAAGCGATTTGATGCTAATTACCAAGTCTAGGTAATTTTTAATATTAATTTTATTTTTTCTGTTATTAAATGAGCTATTTATTTTAATATATAAAATTTTAAAATTCAACTGCAAGATATATACATTTCTATTGTAACTTGATTGGCACATGCATGGAAAACTCCAGTGGATTTTCCATTACCAAAAAAGCAAGGATCTGAATAATTAAAGTAAGTTGTTACCCTTAAGAGTGAGCATCTGTTTTTCCCCAAACACCAGTCAGTAATTAGAAAGATTTATTTTCCTCCCAAATATTTTCATTCTTTATGTACACCGTTTCTTGTATTATTCATCTTATTTGACATAACATGATTTCAATTAGGTTTTTAATGGTCAAGATACATGATTCGAGATTTTGAAGGTGAGTAGTTACATGTATTCCCAGCATTTCCTGTCAAAATACTAATGCATCAGCATATCTAATGGATGCCTCAAAATAGGAAATCTCAAGTTGAAATGGCAAGCATGGTATATTTTGAATATCACTGCGGAATATTATTAAAAGCCAAGTAATAAATAATACTGCTCTTTTGCACCTTTCCCTATTTGTCCCCCTCATCCCAGTTCAAAGTGATATTCCCACTGGGAATGAACAACCAGTTCATTCTTGAAAGTGTGCCCATAAATCTTAATATCATACCAGCCATATTGTGGCCCCCAACTTTTACCAGTTTGTTTAGACTTCCTGAACATGAAAAAAAAAAAAGAAATTAGTAGCCAATCCTCTTCTGTATCAACCTTTTTAAGTATAGGTTCTTTTTCTCTTTCCTTTACCCTATTAACCAAAATAGCTATTGTGAGTTAGTCTGTGACCCCTTCTGACAAAATGAAGAAAATCACAAAGCTATAGGACAAATACTGACTTTTAGGGACAAGTGAATAGAGAGAAGGAAGATGAGGAAAGGGAGGAAAATGGGCCATGACAGAAAGAATAAATAATACATATATGACCTACACATGATCTTCATTTGGTAGCATTGCCTAAGCGATGTTTTCCACCTTAAAATTCTTTATTTTTATTTTTCACTTAAAAGTAAAGGTTGACGGAACTGGAGCAAGCAATTTCTACTTATCCTTTCTCAGTCCTCTCTTCCCAGGCTGTGATCATCTGTTTCTTCTCCAGCCGGGAACTATTTGCAGTTGTGCTTCCAGCTTAGCTTTTCCTCTAATTGCTATCCATCTGTTTCCATTAAGCCTCCAAGCCATTTGTCTCATTTAAATATCTTGTTCCTTTTTCTAAACACTTCAAACCGAATTCTGACCTCAAATATTTACATAGCATTTCTGCAGATTTCTACATCTGAGGACAGTGTCATTTGCTACATTTTAAACATTATTCAGCACCTCTCACACTGTGAGTGCTAAATATACAATTATTATTTACTTTGAAAGTACGGTAGTAAGAATATGTTGGAGTGTTAAGGTCATTCTTTTATAAGATACTCTGTAAATTAATTTAAAGACAATTGTGTCTTTCTTTGATCCAATTTTAAGAAATTTTTCTTGCCTTATTCTTCTGAGATTTCAAATCTTAGAAATTTCATTTTATAAAACCAATCACCAAATGGGGTTATCACAATAACTTTAGAGTGTTCCCCTAGTAACCTAAAAAAAATTTCTAGTTTCCAAATTCTGTCTCATTGCATATGGAATGAAAGACTCAATAAAAAGTTATGAGTAAACAGATTCCTTTCCACATATACTATGCTGGAGGTGGTGACTTGTTTCTCCAGAGGTAACTTACTTGGTGTAAAACACTTCCTTTAAAACATAGCATGCAGGAATGTGTGTGTGAGGTTGTGGGAATTTTTGCCAATGACCTTTGAATACCACCCCCTCCACCCTTGAAACACACAAACTCTTCAAGATACCTGTGTCCTTAGTTTGAACTCTATAGTGTCTCCAAAGCATCTCTCCTAAATGCTGTTCCCCATTTGTTAGGAGGCATGTGTTTCTAATAATTTCAGGTGGTGCTTTAACCTGTGAAAATCCAAAATCATAAAAAATTAAATACTGATTCCATCATATAATTTTCTTAGCTTCTGAAAGTTTACTTGAAAATCTGTTTCTTTTAACAGTTCACTTCACTATTGTGTAAAGTCATCTTTCCATTTTTCCAGACATCTCTCTTGTTTCTTTATTGTCCCTTCTATGCATCTCTTATACTCTTCCCTTTGTTTCTTTGCTCTTGGAGTTTTTTCCTAATTATCTGTCAATCACTTTTCCAACCAACCAACAGCTCGATATCCAGTTCTAATTTAATTCTAGCCAATTATTCACCCTAGATTTACCAATTACTCTATTCCTCTATTCCTTGAAGAGCTTTCAGTGTTTGCCATGAACAGAAGTAGGTGTGTGATTACTTTTTTCAGTTTTTCCATTTCTACCAACTCACCATATTGTAGTTGTTTATGTGTGGTTTTTCTCTAGTTGTCACTTCACCCAAGTTTCATGTTCTACAAGGGAAAGGAAAATGTCTCATTAGTTACCTAATATGTGGTGCATTCTTATATATGGGAAGTACTCAGTAATGATTTTGGAATTTATCTACAGATGTAATTCTTTCATGAGAAGAGTCCTGTTTACCAGGATTTTGTATTCATATGTACTCTAGAACTTAATTATGAGAGTATTTTCAGGAGTCAATTAAAGGAATGCCTTATTTATAAGTGAGAATGTTATAGATGAGGTATTTTGGTATTTCATTAAATAAATATCCTTGGATAATATCTAAGGTGATTCTTCTCTATAAGAAAATCTATTCTAAAATCAATATTGTAATAGGAAGATTACAGGACCCATGCTCTACCACATCTGAAACTGCCTTGTGGATTTCTACCTGATTTCTACTGAGGTAAAAATTGGCTAAGAGGGAAACCTTATAAAAAAACAAAAACAAAAACAAAACTTGGTGTTAAGACAGTGAAACAGCCAGTGAATATAGTATCAAACTGTAGTAAATTCTTGACTGGTTTCCTCCTTCTGGCTCTTATTTCTCTCCTACCACACAGCTTTCTTAAGCGTTTTCTCATTTTTATTTTTTTTCTTTCTTGTGTTCTTTCCTTTCTCATGGGTCTTTAAGGCCCTCATACTGTGTGGGAGTTATCACTCTAATCTGTTTATGCTTACTCTTTCAGTTATTTCTCAATTTGATTTTACATATTAAGGTGTATTTCTGTGTTTCTAGCTCTAGATGATGCTGAAAATATTCTTGTTTATTCTGCTAATTCCTGTCCTCAACCTCCTGAATATGCTTTTCCTTCCCACCTTGTTCTGCAAAACTTGAGCACATTTGCTCATTCCAGGCTCATTCTAAACCTACCAGTTGGTTTAGAAAGCCATTGGTGGCTGACCCGAATAGAAAACTGACAGAAGCACTCTTTTATCTCCATTGTGTCCTGTTTTACTTATACCCTACTGGGCTTCCTTTATCTTCCTTTTCCCCCCCCTTACCTTTAGCTCCCTTCCATTCTAACCACAAGCAAGGGGAAATTTTCTAACTTTCACTCCTTAACTTTTTAGTTAAGCTTATGTCCCAGTGATTGTTCTGTTATTTTAATTTTTTTTAAGATTTTTAAAAAAAATTATTTATGCATACAAACTGGGATGCAGGCCAGAGGTGTGGGATGGTGAGTGGATTCACCAGGGACAGAGTGGGGCGCAGAACAGGCAGATCTACTGAAGTATACTGCTAAGGAGAGCAGTGGCAGAGGCAGGAGGGGTCCGCCGCGCCATGTGGGAATCTCCCCGCTTGCCGGGCATCGAACTCACGCCCTGGAGCTGTGAACAGCTCCCAGGCGGCATGCTTAACCCATTGCGCCACCAAGGAGGCCCTGTCCCAGTGATTTCTCTTGGATAATACTGGTGTCTGCTTCAATTGGTTTGGCATGAATTAATCCTGGAGTAAACCCGTAGCCTCCTTTGTAATTCTTTGATTGGATAGAGCTTAGGTCTTGATTTTCTTGTCAGTAAGTATCTGAGAGTAGGTAGTTATCGATGTAATATGCAAAGACCTCCTAGAGTCTATAGAAGAGTATTTGTTATGCAAATTGACTAAGGTCTTTCCCCCTCTACGATCCAATCAACTTTCAAGGTTCTGATAAATATAACAGACCAATACAAGGAACAGGTGTAAAGTGTTTATTATTGGTAGTTGATAAATAGATATTATCATGTGTGTTCATGAATGTCCATTTCTGCCTTTTATGTAGTTTGGGTTTTATCTTGAAAACCAGTTAAAGAAATGTGGACCTTTTCCAATTTACTTGTAAAACTCCATCTCTTTCAGTGCTAAATAAAGTATAAAAAATTTAATTTGTGTTTACTGGCTTTTCTTCTTTTATTTTTGGCACAGAATTTGACATGAAATGCCCAATACCAATATACTAAGAGCAAATGATTTTTTCTTTTTCATCTATCAAACCTTCCATTTTATTTTATTTCAAAATCCAACTCTGCATTGAGTTTATCTTTTTCTTTCTCTTGATTCTCTTTTCTTCAACAGGTATAATCTCAGCTTGACCATATATTAGAATAATAATGAAATAATGTAGCACAGAAGGTTTAAGAAATACCTCTGTCCTTATTCTGGAGTATTTGAAAATAAATGGAAGCTTGGAATTTGAGTATATTTGTCATTCTTCCTTCTAGTTAACTTTAAAATTGTGTATGGATTAAGATGAAATAATTTTTGCTGCTATTTGGTTAGGGGCCAAGTCTTGATAATTTTTGCCTATTATGAAACGGGCTCCCTGTTGTAAGTGGTTTCAGTTCCTGTTGAATTAGGTTTCCTGAACTTTGATACTACAGCATCTATCATCTTAAAGAGATATTACAAGAAAAGACCTAAGACACATCACTACTTAGAGGTATTGTTGATGATGTCATTTACTATATCATATAGTACAATGACATCAATGTCCTATCTTAATACAATGTGAGGGATAGATGTCTCAAAATTTCAGTAAGAGAAATAACCATACCTCCTCAGCATCTGGACACCATATCATGAACCAACCACTTTTTTCCATTTGAGCTAAATTTGTAGCCCTTCTTTGAAAAATGCATTGAATCATATGCACCCTAACCTTACTTGAACTTCAATTTATTGTCCCTGTGTACATATTTTTCAATTATCTCAGTAGGCTAATTTTTTTATATTATGGTTTAGCTATTAATAATAGGACATTGTTGTTTTGTTTGGAGGGAAAGGGGTATAACCAAAAAGACAAGTCAATAAAATCACCTATTACTTACATATACAAGGTCAGCCCTACAGGAGCATCTTTAGGCAGATAGCTCAATGTGAGAAAAAAAGCTGAATATAAAAAAAGACGAATATTGGAGAACCATCAAGTTTCTACTTATCATTTAAATCTTAGTAACTTTTAGCAGTAATTTTCTTAAAAATGGGGAATCAATGTGTTCATGATATTTATCACTTCTTGGCCTTTTGGCCAAGATCGAGTGTTGTAAACATATTTACATATCTAAGTATGTAAAATAATGTAAGCCCTCTTTTTTGTTAACATTTTTGTTAATTAAAAAGTTATAATTTATGAGTAATACTAAATTACTAAAATGATCCCGATATAGATATTATTTATGACTTAATTTTTGCTATAGTTAGTTCTTAAATCATTACTATTAAGTTGTCCTTATAAAGTATTCTCCTAGGTTTATAATTATTATTTAAAATTGTAAACCTTTTCATTTCTAAAGTTTAATCAATGCTCTCATAAATCATTCATTCTCACATGTTTCAATATCATGTACATACTCTCCAATTAGCATAGCACACTACAGACTTTGCGAAATTCTTCCACATATCTTCCAGATCTTTGTGGGCCCCTGCATTGCTCCACAGTTTGGAATACTTACAGGAAGCAGTTTACTATTGCAATCTGAATCTGAAGTTTGATACTTTGCAACACCACAGTTAAAAGTTCTCTTCAATGGAAATGCTAGGTGTAAAAATAAAATATATCTATTATATTTCTAATAGAAAAACTGTGAGTGATATAAAATATTGTGTTTCAAAAGACTCTGTAATGCCAAGGGTGCTGGTCACTTACATGAATTACAGTTAAAGGATTCATCATTGTCAGTAAATATATGCAAATCATTTGCAATTTAGAAACTGTCACCTTTCAATTAACTATTGATTCACCATACAGTAGATTTGATGATGAAAAACTTGACTACTTAAAAGTTGGTAAACCTATAAGTGGGTAACTTACAGTTAAGAATTGAATTTTTTTTTTTAAGATTTATTTATTTATACATACAAGCTGGGATACAGGCCAGAGGCAAGGGGTGGTGAGAGGGTTCACCAGAGACAGAGTGGGGAGCAGAACAGGCAGATCAGAAATACACTGCTAAGGGGGGCCTCCCCGGTGGCGCAGCGGTTAAGCGCTGCGCTGTGGAGCTGTTGGCAGCGGCGACGCGAGTTCATTGCCCGGCTGGGGAGAATCCCACATGGCGTGGCAGACCTCTCCTGCCTCGCCCGCTGCTCCCCTCAGCAGTGTATTTCTGATCTGCCTGTTCTTCTCCCCACTCTGGCTCTGGTGAACCCTCTCGCCGCCCCATGCCTCTGTCCTGTACCCCAGCTTGTATGTATAAGTAAAAAATAAATCTTTAAAAAAAAAAAAAAAGAAATACACTGCTAAGGGGAGCAGCAGGAAAGGCAGGAGAGGTCTGCCACACCATGTGGGATTCTCCCTGGCTGGTCTTCGAACTCGCATCTCCACAGCGCAGCGCCCAACCGCTGCGCCACCAGGGAGGCCCCAAGAATTGAATTTTATAAATGGTAATAATTATGACAATGACAAAATGCTTAGCAATTTGCAGCTTAGGGACCTCCCTGGTGGCGCAGTGGTTGAGCGCTGCGCTGTGGAGCTGTTGGCAGCGACAGCGACAGCGCGCGATGCAAGGTCGTGATGCAAGGTTGACACCCAGACAGGGAGAATCCCACATGGTGCAGCAGACCTCTCCTGCCTCCCCCGCTGCTCCCCTCAGCCGTGTATTTCTGATCTGCCTGTTCTGCTCCCCACTCTGTCTCTGGTGACCCCTCTCGCTGCCCCACGCCTCTGGCCTGTACCCCAGCTTGTATGTATAAATAAATAAATCTTTAAAAAAAATTGCAGCTTAAAGTGATTTTGTTCCAGTTACCTGGTGCCTGCAAGTTGCTGAACTCCGCCTGCTAAGGTGGGCACACTGCCCAAGCAGGAAAAGATGACTCCTGCACAGTGCTTTGGTCTGAATTCATTTTTTTTTTAAGATTTATTTATTTATGCATACAAGCTGGGCTGCAGGTCAGAAGTTTGGGGCGGTGAGAGGGTTCACCAGAGACAGAGTGGGGAGCAGAACAGGAAGATCAACGGAAATACACTGTGCTGAGGGGAGCAGCGGCCAAGGCAGGAGAGGTCTGTTACGCCCTGTGGAAATCTCCCTGGCCGGGTTTCCAACTCGCGCTGCAGCTGCTGACAGCTCCACAGCACTGCGCTTATTCCGCTGTGCCACCAGGGAGGCCCCGGGTCTGAATTCTGCCCTAGAAGTACTGACTGAATGGGAGTATTGGAGGCAGAGCTGAGCAGCCATTTTGGGAGCCTTTAAGAGGGAGTGATGCACATGGGCGCACTCTGATCTGCTGTGGAAAGCAGCTGTAGAGATACACACACACGCACATACACACACACCCATCCTGCCTAGGGATGAGCCCTTGATCTCAGCAGCAACAGACCTCTGCTGTGCCCTCTCAGCTCCTGTAGCTGTAACTCCACCTCCTACCATTAGTCAGTGACTGGACCTTCCCTCTCCCTCTAACCTGTGGTTTAGAATATTTTTTTCCCTTTTCATCACCAAGGCCCTTTTGTTAACATTTGTGGTGGCAGGTGGTCAGCCGCAGAACTGGTGAGAGGTTCTGAGCTGATGACAGTTTCTGACTCTTTGCTTGGTTACAGTTTCTTACATTATTTCTTTCATTCTTCAGAATATTATTTACATTTAAGGAAGCTGATAAAGAACTCATTCAGGGTCAAATGACCCATAAGCAGAGTAGCAGGTCTGTGAACAGAAGCCCTCTACTTCAGCTGCCATACTGTTTCCATGATTCTGCTCTATAAATTAGTTGTATATTAACTATTTCAAGCATTGCTCACCAAGCATCATTAACTGTTGTTAAATAGTTTATAGAAACTATACATATTAATGTGGAATCTTAATAACCTTTTATAATTTTAGTAATTAATCTAAGCTTAACACTTTTTAATTTTTAAATTTGTGTAAATTCTTTTTATAGAACACATTTGTCATTCTGCTGTTCCTGGGAACTATGAAAGGATCCTTGCTATTTACCTTGGTTTATGCCACATAGAGTTGACCCTTCTAGAAGCTCCTTCACAAATTAGTGCTTGAAATTTAGAGCACTATTTTCCTCCTGGCATCTCATCAATAGCTATGAAAAAGTAAAAGGATCATTTGAGAGAATCAATGATATCCAGAGGATAAAATATTGATTTCTTTTTTTAAACGTAGCATGCTGAAAACCACCTATGTTATTTTTAAATTGCCTAGGTTTTGAATATTGCTCCATTAATTAAGATATAGGACATTCAGTAGCTGACCTTAACATAACCTCACTATTGGAATAACATAAACTTTGGGGTTTATTTTTCCTTTCAAAATAGTGTCAAATTCCAAACACTGAACTGATGTTACAGTTGTCTTGGGTACAAAGGAAATCATTCTTCACCCCTATGGGTTCTTCTAGGTTGGCGAATAATCAAATAAGCATCAGACAGATAAGAGAGGAAGCCAAAAAGAAGTTTAAAAATGACATGTAGCCTCCTGTATAAATGAGAGATCCTGTGTGCCTGCGTAACTAGCCCATGTAAGGGTGCATGCTCTAACAGGGTCAAAGTCATCGGCCACACAAAGGCAAAGGAGACGGACTCAGTGTGAAATACTTTTCATAGAATTGGTGTGCATCAAGAGAGAAAGGATAATAGTTTCCCAATAAAATAGTTTCCCAATAAAATGCCAAAGTTACCCATCTTGGGCAAATGCCCAGACAAACAGGGTTGGCCTGAAGCAGGGCCGCTGAGGCCCCAAAATTTACTACAGGTCTAAATTACCTTCTGGCAGAGAACCACAAGAAAAGGCTTAGGCGGGTCTCAGAGAGCAGGGGCAGAAGGAGATACCACATCAAGATAATGGCTGCCATTGTTTTTGCCAAGGACAGCCACCCCACTTGTCTCGCACCTGTATGTTTCTTCTAAATATCTTTTCCAAGTATCTCCACGTGTCTTTCCTTTCACATGTCTCCTCCAAGTCCCTAGATGCGAGTTGAAACCAAAAAAGCAAGAGAAAGATAGGCCCACCTACCATCCCTGCTCCATGGGTGCCACTCAGCTCTGAACCCAGCTCCCAATAGCTCTCCAGTTCAGAAAGTACAGTTGATGGCATACTGGGGCTTGCAGTCCAAGGTGGCTACATGTAAGTGGGGGTAGATAAAATATCCACACCTTGGATTGCAAGTTCCAGTATGCCATGTATTGTACGGTGCTGCTCCTCCCCTTTTCATGGAGTTAAAACAGAATTTTACAGCTAAATATCAAAATCAGGGACCTCTCTGGTGTCACAGGGATTAAGTCTCAGCACTATCAAGCTATTGCCAGGCATTGCAGCATGAGTTCTATCCCCAGACAGGGAGCTAACTCACATGGCTCAGCAGACCTCTTCTGTATCACCTATTGTTCCCCTCAGCAGTGTACTTCAGTCAATCCACCTGTTATGCTCCCCACTCTGTCTCTGGTGAATCCTCTCATCCCCTGTACCTCTGACCTATACCACAGGTCTTGTATGCATAAATAAATCTTTAAAAAAGTATATCAAAATCAACTTCCTCTCACTTCAGAATTTCTCCCATGAAATAAAAATCTTGCCCAAAAGACATAATTTGGGGTGGCAGAGTTTTGCTCCCTTACACATTCCTTAGTGTAATATGGTATTCCTCAGTCCAAACTAAACGCTGGAATCATCTGATTATGATTATCCAGGCCAAAGAAGTCAAAATCGTTGGAGGGAGGACTGTACTTCCAACATTTAAAAAAACTCCCTGCTTAGTTCTAATTTGAAATCAGGAGTTAAAAACCATTAACTTTACTTGGGATTCATACTGGAAAGGAATGATGTTTTCTCTACCACAAAGATCTCTATATGGCATTTCTCCTTAATTGATAGCCAACCTTTCTTTGTTTTACAATTTGCTTTTTTAATTGCCCTTGGCAGAGCACAGTTCTTCTGACTGGAAGTCATGTAAGTCTCTCTTGCTCCCCTGGAATGGCCCCAAAGTGAAATTAAAAAGAAAAAGCTTTTTATTTTGAAATAGCCATAGATTCATAGGAATTTGCAAAGGTAGTACACAGAGAGCTTGTGCATCCTTCATCAGCTTCCTCCACTGTGCCCATCTCATATAAACAGGGGTTGGTTCATGACTTGCTGTATGCATATGATTCTGTTATTTTATCTCACTGTAACCATCAGAACAATCAAGCTACCGAATTAGCCATCACCACACAGATCTCCCTGTGCCACGCCTCTGTAGTCACACACAGTTCCTTCCTACCCCCTCTGTAGTCACACACAATTCCTTCTTATCCCCTGGCAACCACTGATCTGTTTCTCATCTCTATAATTTAACATTTTAAGAATGTTATATAAATGGACTGTAGGGGAGCAAAAGTCTGTCACTTTTGGTAAAAGGTTTATTTCATGGTAGGGGTTCTGAAGGTTAGGTGAAAGTTTTAATTTTATTTGACCACTTCTCTAAGGATCTCCCCAGGAAGAGATCTTATATCTTATCTTCTCATTGCTTTTTGGTAATATACAGAAAATAAATTTTACTTACATATGTAATAGTGATAATAGTGTTATGACACCATCTTCTCTGTCACTTATCACAACAATACTATGTCATAAAAACATTATTCTCTTACTAATGAAGAAACTAAGCTTAGTAAGGTTGGGTAATATTTCTTTCGGTTTTCTTAACTTTAGAAGCTACCTTCTTTAACTATAATGTAATATTTTAGCAATACTTGGAAAGTTTCTTAGAAAAATTCAGTGAATAGAGACTGTACTAGGAGCCCAGAGACATTGCATTTTTATACAAATTTATATAAAATTTATTCTCTGAGCAAATACATTCAAGGTTCTGGTTTTGAGTTTTCTTAACTGTAAAATGAGAGGTTAATCTTAATTTCTAAAACCTTTTCTTGAGTAATAATTTTATGAATATCTAAAACATACAAAGAGAAATATAATTTGGAATTTCAAGAGGGGAGGGGAATTCTGAGTAGTCTGAAAAGCTCAATCTGCAATAGTGTAGCTAGTGGTAGCAATGCCAAGTGAGAATGAATTCAATAGACTGTTCCAGAACTCTTATCTTCAATCTTTAATATTTATCACCAGATGTAGATTTACAAATACACACTTCTGAATACACAGGTAATGTGAGTCATGGGGTAGATCCCATGAGCCTTTGTAAGTGTCAAGACTAAAACAATGAGATGAAAAAATCATTGTCCTTGGGTTTTAATATAGGAGGACGTGCTGGAAATCTGCCATTCCAAGCACTTAGCAGGATTATTATATATTTAGATGCTTCATGAAATGGTGAATGTCAATGGTTAATGCCCTGATTAAAGTTCACCTACATAGTGTCTCTTATGATTATTCCATTATTTCGTACCAATCATTTTCATTTTCTCTGCTTTGCATTTCAATTTATTTGTTTTATTTTATGTTCCTAGCCTGCTCAAATTTTCTGAAAGGAGGAACATATTGCCATGTGAGAAGATAATGGATCTGTACATCTGCTGAGTGCTCTTGTTCTCGCAGAGCAACTTCATATGTACAAGAAAAATAATTCAACATAAGTTCTATGTTTTTTTCTGTAGATCCCTTCAGCTGTTGTCTTTCTTTAAAACTATATTATATAAATGTCTAGCAATGAGCAAAGTGATTTTTAACAGATGTTTAATGCAATTTCACAAACCTTTGTAAAACATCTAAAACTTGCCTGGATGGAGGGGGTGGGGTGCTGGAGGAGACACAAATGTAATAGCATAAATGGGGTTTTCTAGGGAAAGAGCTATATCTTAACTAGTAAGCAATATGTATATACTATATGTGTACAAAATATTTTTTTCTAAAAATTTTTTGTGATAATACACATACCATTGCTATATGAACGATTTTCCTTATAATATTAATTCTGGTGGGTAGATGGATTAAATAAGTCTAACAAGTTTATTGCTGTAGAAATTCTGCCTTTAACATAACCTTCTACATTATTAATCTTCAAGAAGATTATTAAATATGCAACATTTCAAACTTGTTTATCATCTGAACATTTTTCCTTTCTAGTAAACACTGGTGAACTATTCTATGAACTGAATTTCGGATGATGGTGCTATAAGCAAATATAATTAAAAATATAAACTGTTGTGTAAATTATTGTGAAGTGTGGTTGCTCATGAAGATTTATAGGAAAAATGATGTTGACCAGGACTTCATGTAATTTCAGGGTACTGCGGATTTATATATATATACACACATATATATATATATTTATATGACATATATATATGTATATATATATATAAAGATATATATTTATTTATATAAATTTCCGCTAACTGGTCCCAGTGCTGATATTCGCAAGACCCTAACACATCTCTAGCAAAGCAATTGTCAAAGGAATTAATCAAAAAAAGAAAGAAAGAAACTTTACAAAAATATTATGACAGAACTATTTTAAGTAGTGAAAACATAGTAAACAGTTTAAGACCATAAGTCTGGAGACCATTAAGAAATCCACTATGTAATACCACAAGGGTAATGCATAAGACAAATATATGGACATATTTGCTATAAGCTATTGTATGTTAAATAATGTCAATCAAAAAATATGAATTCAAAATCACATATATATGCTAATCATAACTATAATTTGAGATCTAAATTGAGAAAGCTCAGAGATAAGTTGAAAATAATTGTCTGTTCATTCTTTTGCACTAGTTCTTTCATTACTGTTATTTAGAATAATAATTGTAAAAAGAAAAATGTTGTGTAACTTTCACTTCAAGTTGGGCTTTTGGGAAGCAAATGAGGAGATGGGTTTAGAGTGAAAGGAGTAGGAGGAAACAAGATTGGGTGGAGGGAGAAACTGAACTGATATAGTGAACAAATCTTTGACCAATCCAGCAGGAGATATGATGGAAAGAGAGTTCTTCAAAAGCTTTTTATGGTCTCACACCAAAATGCTAGAGTCTTTCAATTACAACCCTGCTTTTGAACAGATGTGGGTGGCCTTGGAAGGTGTGATTGCAGGAGAGGTGGCTTTCCATACTTGAGGCGAACCCTGAAGGAGCTGATAACTGGGCTGCCTGTTGACTGCATGCCCAGAACTGGGCAGCAAGTGCTTTCCTGAAAGGGTTCTGGCAGAACACTTCTGAGTCTACTACATAAGAACACCAAATAACTGCACTCAAATAACCTGAGAGGGAGGCCATTTCCAAAAGATTTTCCCCCTACTTTTTGGAGACTTTCCTCAGTAGCAGAATAGATAATTATTCTCTTGGCAGCAGCTTGGTTCAAATTGTCAAGTTGTTCTATCGTGTTCCAGACGGGAATTACTCCAGATTAACCAAGCACCAAATGCCAGGCAAAGAAATGAAGATGAAACTGTTTTTTAACCTTAACGGTCAGGAAACAACCAACACTGTTGAAAAACCATCCCAATTCCCATTTTGACACACTGCAGAGAAAAAACTATGAATAGCTTGAATGGGGTAGAGATGACCCTCACTCATTTCTTTGCCTCTCTTCTCTACATTGTTCCCCAGGAGTTCCTTCCATTCTAATTCTTGTTTACTAAGTTAATGCAAAAATCCATAAAGAGAAAAATATCAGAAGTGTAAATAGGGACAGATTCAGTAATAGCGCCATACTAAGCTATATTAGAACCACAGGAAAGAGGAAAAAAATCAATAATATTGATCCTATCTTTAAGATTTTGTTATTTTGTTCATCATGGAATATGATTATTAAGTCCTCACTTAACATTGTTGATAGGTTCTTGGAAACTGTGACTTTAAGGAAAACAACATATAATGAAAACAGATCTTGGAATAATGTTTCGTTCAACACAGTTCAAAATTGTTTTTTCCTCATCTTATAATGAAAACGTTGACCGAAATAATGCTATAAGAAAATTTACTATAGTTTTCATTAAATTTCCCTTTCCCCAGCATATATATGTGATTTACACTGCATTAAAACATAGAAGTTTCAGGTGTGAATCATTAAAAATCAACATGTGTATATTCTACAGTAAGTTTACCACTACACATTCAATTTTTGCCCTCACCATGCAATTTTTCCTTTTCCCTTTGGGAGCCACTTATTTGTCTTAGAAGCTAAATGTTTATTTCTGTTTTATTTAATCTCTTTTTAAAATTTCTTTTTATATAAGTATGAGGAGGCCAGTCTGCACTAATTTTGATTTTTAAAATACTGCATTAGAATGTGATTTTTCTTGATCACTGAGTTTTTGGCACTCCTTCCATTTTGTACCTGAGATGAGTGCCTCATTCATCTCCTGCCTACTCCCAATCCTGGAGAGCAGTATGGAGCTTCCTCAAAAAGATTAAAAAAAAAAAAAGATGTTCCATTCAGTCCAGCTATTGCACTTTTGAGTATTTACCCAGAGAATACAAGAACTGGGGACAACTGACAAGCAGATAAAGACTATGTGGTATGTATATACACAATGGAATACTACTCAGCTATAAAAAGATGAGATCTTGCCATCTGCAACAACATGGATGGACCTGGAAGGTATTATGCTTAGTGAAATAAGTCAGAGGGAAAAAGTCAGACACATACGATTTCACTCATATGTGGTATATAGAGTAAAAAACAACAAATAAACTAAAAATGAAATAATAATAAACCTTTAAAGTATAAAACCAAATTAGTGTTCCCCAACTGGGAAAGGGGATGGGAATGTGGGGAAAACAGGTAAAAGGGAACTATTGTATGGTAAAGGATAGAATTGGATTTTTAGTGTTGTACTTAATGTAATATACACATGTTGATTTTGAATGCTGCATACCTGAAACTTACACAATGTTATAATACAGTGTTAAACCAATAAAATATAAAAATAAAGGAGGCTGATATGAATAGACAATTCACCAGAAGACCAAAAAACATGAAAAAATGTTCATCATCACTTCTAATAAGAGAGATGAAGATTAAAACTGTGATGAGATACCATCTCAACCCTGTAAGGATGACAAACATTAAGAAGAACCCCAATAACAGGTATTAGAGAGGATACAGAATATAAGAAACCCTATTACAACATTGGTGGGAATGCAAACTGGTGTGACTACTATGGAAAGCAATCTGGATTTACCTTAAACTAAAAATGGAAATACCCTATGACCCCACAATCCCTTGCTTAGGCATATATCCACAGAATATGAACTCATCCACAAAAATTCTGTGTGTGTGACATTGCTCATAGAGGCATTATTTACTATAGCTAGGACATGGAAGCAGCCTAAACGTCCATTTATGGACAATTGGATCAAGAAGCTGTGGTATATCTACACCATGGAGTGTAGCCATAAGAAAGAATGAAATGCAGCCATTTTTGATAAAATGGAGAAAATTTTAGAGAATTATGTGCAACAGAGTCAGACAGAGAAGTAAAAAAATACTGGACATTTACATAGCAGACAATTTGATAACATAAAACATTTTTAAAAACCTGTGGATGGCAATAAATATCCTTAGGACTCTGAAGTAAAGGAGGTAGAGGAGGGCATAAGGGAATACAAGGGGTGGTGGTGGGGAAAAACAAAACAAAATGAACCAACTCTTTGTCCAAAGCTTCCCACTGTTATCTGAAGGAGGGCTGGTCTTATATGAAATACTTCTCTGTTATTGGAAGAGGAATCACAATACTCAGAGGCAGTAATTTTGTATAATAAAAGGTGAAGTCTTCAGTGAGCCTGTACTGCTTCACTTACACGCAAAACAGAAAGATAGCAGTTTCTCAGCTATCAGACCCTGTAATTATGAGGGTTCATCAATTCTGTCTTGCCACATTTAAATCATTCTCACTCAACAGATGGGGGGCAGAGCCATGTGCTATTCATCTTGGTCTCCTCCCATCATCTGGTCCCCTGACTCCCAAGCAAGTATTAAAGGTTTGCTCTGGATATTGAAAAAAAAAAGTGACACTATAAAGCTAGAAGTATATTAACTAATATGTTTTGGTATTAGAGGTACACCTTCATTTTTGAAAGTTCTCGTTTATGCCACATCACTTTTATGAAAGACCTACATTAGTACTTGCTTTTGCTAACCTAAGAAACTTTGTAGATTTTTCATTTTATGACAAAAGATGAAAAGTAAAAAGTGTTCAGCTTTTGCTTTGCTGGGAGCTGTACGAGAGTCAGTGCACACTCTGAGCAGTGAGAGTGGCACTGCCCAGCTCCTCCCCTAGGAACCGCTTTATACTCTATCATATCATTCCTTTTATTATATGTTTGTGTTAAGTTTTATGTATTATATACTATGATTTGGTAGGGATTTTGGGGGGTCTAGAGTAGTTAAAAAAATTTCCCTATAAGTTAATGGTAATTGCATCTTCACGTTAATGACATTTTGGCTTAGAAAGTTTCCCTGAGAGGGCCTTCCTGGTGGTGCAGTGGTTAAGCGCTGTGCTGTGGAGCTGTCTTGGCAGCAGCGACGCAAGTTCGATGCCAGGCTGGGGAGATTCCCACGTGGGGCGGCAGACCTCTCCTGCCTCACCCGCTGTTCCCCTCAGCAGAGTATTTCCGTTGATCTGCCTGTTCTGCTCCCCACTCTGTCTCTGGTGAACCTTCTCCCTGCCCCACACCTCTGGCCTGTACCCCAGCTTGTATGCATAAATAAATAAATCTTAAAAAAAAAGGAAAGTTTTCCTAAGAATACTCTGCTACTTTCAGATAGCAGTGAACATGTCTATTTTCCCTTAATTTCAACATTTGCTTTTGTGTTTAAAGAGTAATAATCTTCATCAGCAAATTATGTCACCGAACACTACAATCCTAACTTTTTATAACAGAATTATATTTAATAGTACACTTTATAAAAATTCAAATCATATCTTATATAGGTCCAGTTATTCTCTATAGTAATATCTTGATACCTTTAACTGGACAATGGGAGGTACAGTTGAACTATATTATGAAATCTGGAGTAGGAGGAAGGGAATACACATATGGCTACAAAAAGCTGTAGGTATTTACTACCTTTTCAAGTTACCTAATTTTTACTTTCAAAATGGAAAACTGATATCTAAGAAAGCATGTAATAAAAAGGTGTACCATAGTGTGGGTACCTTTTTAGTTGGGCCATCTTAAGGCTTGTCTCTTTTCTCCTATTACATCCAAGAGAAACACATATGCCAATCAATTAAAGCAGAAAAATTCTTGAAAAGCAGTGAAAAACTTCATTAAATTTTATTGAGGGCACTATGAGGAATATTAAACAGGTATTACACAGGGAAACATTAAATTTTTCTTTACATATGCTCCCAACAAATCTTTACCTTTATTGCAATCATATATTTTGTTTTTACCTTCCATCTAAAACCTTACTTCTTTCTTATGTCAGATTCTCCCTGCCTCTTGTATGTCAACTCCCTTATTGTACTCTCCCTGTTTTTTGTTCTATCTGTTAATACCTAAAGAATATATATTTTTAAAGATTTATTTATTTTTGCACACAAGCTGGGGTGCAGGCCAGAGGTGTGGGGGGGGGCGGTGAGAGGATTCACCAGAGACAGAGTGGGGAGCAGAACCAGAGGATCCACTGAAGTACATTGCTGAGGGGAGCAGCGAGAGAGGCAGGAGAGGTCTGCTGCGCCATGTGGGTATTTCCCTGGGGGCACTGAACTTGGGCCACTGCAGGTGCCAACAGCTCCACAGCACTGTGCTTAACCCGTTGCGCCACCAGGGAGGCCCTAAAGATTATTTTATTTGCTTCCATACTAGCTCTTAATTTCATTCTATTGCAGAGAAAGAAAGATCACTCCAGTTATCTGGCTTCTTTAACTCTATACGGATACTGAAAGTCTTTCACAGGAGGGAGAAGAGGGGAGATGGTGGACATTAGATTTTCAGTGTTTTAATGTTTTTATTACATAATTATTTTCTGGTGATCACATAATTTGTTTCAGGTACAAGTACTAGAGTCTATCGATATCTGAACAGGTGATTGGACACTTTTAATTTATACACATTTATACTTAGACCTGAACACACAATATTTTTTGTGCCTAATTCATAAAGTATGTTTTGCTATGTATATTTAAAATATACCCTGATTGGTGATGTCATCGACATGGCGGTAAAGGGAAGCTAGTATCAACTCTCCCAAAAGAAAAGCCGCCGATAAAGTGACATCAGCCAAACCCAGAGAAGATCCAGAAACGCTACATAAATCTAACACCCGAAAGAACCACCAGATCCCCTCTCCCCTCCCCTCAACACAAAACCGGACCAGGAGACCAAGACGAGAGGCACCTGAGGAAACCCAGGAAAAAAAA
>PVIJ01015648.1:0-29250 GCA_004024925.1 Scalopus aquaticus
GCCAACAACCCAGTCAAAAAATGGGCAGAAGAGCTCAAAAGGCACTTTTCCAAAGAAGAAAAGCGGATGGCCAACAGATACATGAAAAAATGCTCAACATCACTTATAATCAAGGAAATGCAAATCAAAACCACTATGAGATACCACCTCACACCTGAGAGGATGGCACACATTGAAAATACAGGCAACAACAAATGCTGGAAAAGATGTGGAGAAAAATGAACTCTTCTACATCATTGCTTTTTAAAGTTCAAACATTTTTACTAAGACTACTGCTCTGAATTCCTCTTCTGTAATGCTTTACAACTCCACTGAGGTGGGGTTCATTTTATGTTTGTTTGTTTTTTATTCTGAAATTTGTACTGTGTTCTTCTCTCTCCTTGTTTTTAATTTGGTATGATTTTGTATGTGTCTTAGTATGGATATATTTTCATCTCATTTTTTACTTGTTAGTGTAGTCCAAAGAACTGGTACCAGTGAGAGATTGTATGTATAATAGAACTAGGGCAATAGGCATCAATGGAATACCACCAATGGACTGAGGAATTTAAAATCCTATTGCAGTGTATTTCTTTTTGTCTTCTCTTTTATCCGTGTATCGGCTACAGATAGAGGGTGGCAGGTATTTAGGATGTCTTAGTCCGAACTTTGGTGGTAGTCTCTTTAATAAGGAAATCCAGATGCTCTGATACAATTTAGATTACAGGTGTTCTGTCAGATTCAAGTCAGTAGTTCTTACCCTCTTCCCCACATCTGCAGGTCCCCAGCAATGAATCTTCTGCCTTTGGCACCTGTTGGTGTTTCCAGTATCTAGTATAGTGCTGGGTCTTAGGAGCCCTGATGATGGTGTATGCCAAAAAATTGTAGGGCACCCACATTTTATTGCTTCTACGGTCCTGTTATTATGTTGAACAAGGTTGACTTAGAGCTTTTCCTACCCCTTTTAGTTTAGCTATTGGTGCTATTTATATGCTTGCAGGGTAAATGAAGATGGTGAGGTTTTTACGCCATTGACGTCTGTGACTATCACCTGCAGTTTTGAAAGTAGAAGGTGCTTGGGAGCTGGACACAGGGCACGCATGCCTGATGGTGGACACCTGGAGTATGAAGTGGGCATGCATATGTGGCCACACCTGAAACTAGATGCTGAAGATAAAAGGGCAGCATAATTCAGAGTCAGAAATGGCTGTATTGGTATGGCTATGCGAGGACGCCAGAGAGAGACCCAAGGAAAAGCAAAAAGATTCATGGGTGCTGGGAAGCTCAGTTGCCTGCCAGCCTCTGGCCCCCCAGCTTCCCTGCCTCGCCAGCCTGTGGGCTTGCCCCACAACAGTTGACATAGAAAGAACAATAAAGCCTGAACATTCCCACACTGGTAAAGAACCTGCCCTGTGCCTCACTTGCACAACAATGTTCTTAATCAGTTTTTCTCTCAGAAGTTTTTGGCTCTGTTTTGCATCAGTTTTGTGGTGCGTGTCTAGAGAAGAGAGCTTGGGGTCCTCATTCTGCTGCCATCTTACTGGACTCAATTGCATTTTAAAAATCACCTGCAGTGTTTCTTCATTAATCGTAACTGCCTTGTATTTTCTTTTCACTGTCATTTTATATCCTCCATTTTATTTTGATTCATTAAGCAGTGGAGAACTTCACCTGGAACTACTCTTCTGTAATATTCTGCACTTCTGCTGGGTGGGGGCTCCTCTGAGGGTTTTATTGTCCTGGTGTATTTTTCTTCCTCCTCATTTAATTTATGTTTTCATAGGGGTAGACTGTTGTCTTTTACCTGTTGATGTAATCTGAGGGCAAGTGCTGGTGAGACATAAAAGTTATTAAAATGGACAAGGGCAGCAGGGCAGTAAAGAATCACCTCCTGTAAACTCAAATTTGAAATTCCTTCCATGCTGTGGGTACCCACACTGCGTAATGTTGAATCTACAGTGATAGCCTCCTCTAGGTCAGTGGCTCAGTCTTAGTGTCTCTTATAGACACATGCCCAATTCTACCGTAGGCTACTTTTAAGCACTAGACGCAATGCTGGGTACAGATTAGAAATGACATAAGGTCACAGACCAGGATAGTTGTTTATTTTCCAGCACAAAGTCTCATCTGGAAGTGTATGTCCGTGCTCTTGTTAGGTGCTTGAACTCTAATCTTTAAGCAAACTTTGATTTAATTTTTCCCTGAGGTGGCGTGTTTCAGGTGTTTTGAATATCTCAGACTTAACTTCAAATATTAGCTTAACTTATGCATAGATCTCTTTTGTTGCATAACCTGGTTCATAAAACTGATTCAGGCTCTGGATTTTCTGTATTGACAACCTAAGACTCAAGTCAGTAATTCCTGCACCACCATCCTACTGGTAGAAAATAGTGCACTCTCCATCCTGTGAGTCATCAAATCCATCTCTTTCTCTAGTGCAATGTTTGCTTTCAGGAGACCCTAATGTTGACATTTTCTTGAGTCAGAAGCTATAAGAGTTTACTGGACTGCACCCTCACCTCAAATTTGTTGTATCATTACCATTATGAAAAAGTTCTTAAAGTGTTTCTTACCCAGTTTCTCAGAATCTTGCTCCTAGTTATGCTGTGCTTGTTGGTTTTACCTAAGGATTTCCTTTTAAGTTTCTTTTTTTCCAAGTGCAATTATTTATGAGTATCTGAAGGACTTGAACCTGACATCTTCATTTTGACACCATCTTTGGATTCTCCAAATGTGCCCTTTATTTATTTTTTTCAACATGATTTTAATTATTCTGGCCCCACTGCATTTCATTTAAATTTTCGGATAGGCTTGTCAATTTCTGAAAAGCAAATAAAATCACAAATATGCACCTGGAATTTTGATAGAGATTGCATTAAATCTGTAGTTCAGTCTGGGGAGTATAGCTATCACTACTCCACAACTAGAAATTTTAAAGTCTTCTTGTTCATGTGTATGCATATTTTGATATTTGCTTAGATCTTATTTAATTTATTTCAACATTGTTATATAAATATCACTGAATAAGTTTTGTACTTTTTTGGTTAAATTCCTTTCTAGGCATTTTATTCTTGCTGACATTGTTGTAAATGGGATTGTTTTCTTATTTTGTTCTTAGATTTTTCATTGATGGAATGTGCTAATTCAAATAAGTTTTAAATGCTGTATGTTGCAGATTTATTGAACATATGTGTAAGTTCAAATAGTTTAGTGGACTCATTAGGAATTTCCTAATACCAGATTATGTCATTGACAAATAGAGATAAATTGACTTCTTCCTTTTGAGACTGTGTACATTCATTCTCTTGTTTAATTGTCCAAGTTAGAATTTCTCAGGATGTTGAATAGAATTGGTAGAAATGAATTCCCTGTCTTCTTACATATATTATGGAGAAATTTGAAATGTTTCTAATTAGGAGAAGTTCAGCTTAGGCTTTTAGTATATAACATCTTTTTTCAAAATAAGTTAATTTATATTCCAGCTTTCTGAATCATAATATTGGCTCTTGCCATTCTCTAAATGTTTTTTTTTTTTTCCCTCATTTACAGGCATGGCCTTTTTTTTTCTTTCTAATATATTTCTGAAAAAGTTTTGCATACATTGGATAAATTCCCCCAGTTTATGTTGTTTATTTGATCTGCTAGTAATTTAAAAAAAAATATTTTGTATCTATTTTCCAAAAAATTCTTGTGGTGTCTTTAGTTTTTGTGTCAGGATGATAGTTGCTTCAGACAATGAGATTGGGAATGTTTCTTCATTTCTAATTTTTATCCGAAACATTGATGTTGATTATTCTTTGAACGTTTATTATTCAAAGGTGAAGTCATTTGATACTGCACTTTCTTGGTGAAAAGTGTTTTGGTGATTAATGCAATCATTCTGTTATGGATCTATTCAAACTTCCTATATCTTATGTACACTGCAGTATGTTTTATTTCTCAAAATGTGTGCATTGCATCAGAATCGAATTGATTGTTCGAACTATTTACATATAATCTTTTTCGAATGGAAGTTCAAAACTAACATACCTTATGCTTTTAATTTAAGTAATGTGACTGCTTTTTTAGTTATGTAATTAAATTTTTGACAATTTGTCCAATATTTCAAAGAAAACATTTGTTTGTTGTTTTGTTATCCATCAATTTATTAAATTCTGATTTCTTCATTATTCCTTTCATTTTCTAAAATTGATTCAAAGTTTTGTATCCAATATATTAGGATAAACATTTAATTTTTTGAGCAGATAGAGAACTTAGAGAACTTTTGTTTAGTAGATAGGTGTATTTAGCTACAAATTTATTTTGTAGTACTGTTTTATCTACTTTCTGAAATGGTTGTTGTATACTGTTTTGTTTTGTTTGTTTTCCCATTCATCTGAAAGTGTTTTCCAATTTGCCTTATGGGTTTTTTTCTTTGAGAGATTTGCATTTTTTTTTTATTTTCTGTGTATTTGTGAATTCCTCAAAGTTTTTCCCATTATTGATTTATTATTCCAGACTATTTTGGTAATAAATATTCTTTGTACAACTTTATTTTAAATTATTAAGTCTCATATGAAGGCCTGGAATATTTTCTGACTTGAAGAATGTTTTATTCATAATTGGTATTCTATGGTTATTCTGTAGAATATGACATAGGCTTCTGTTATAACAATTTGATTTATAGCGTGGTTTAAATTTTTAATTTCTTGTTATTTATCCAGTCGTTTCATACATTATTGAAACCCTGGTATTGAAGTTTCCAATTATTACTATCTCATTGCCTATTTCTTCTTTTACTTTTCTCACTGCTGCTCATATTTGGGTGCCTTTTTTTAAGTATATATATATATATATAATATATATATATCTATATATATGTGTGTGTGTGTGTGTATACTTGGTAAATTTAATACTAACTGAATTGATTTCTCATTATTAAAAATCTGATTTTATTTATGAAATTTACTTTTCTTAAAGTCTATTTCACGTATATTTATATAACCGCCCCACTAGGATTTCTGTTTGCATGATAAAATATTTTCAACATTTTTATCTTCAAGCTATTTTTTTTTTAATCCAAAAGTTTTCCCATGTCGAATTCATATAGTTAGATTATGGGTTTTAAAAATCAATCTTGAAAATCTCTCACATTTTATTGGGATATTTGTCACTTTTAATATAATTACTGATAAAGTAGAATTGACATTTGTCACTTAGATATTTTAAGTTTGTGTTCTACTTGTCCCTCAATTTGTCTATTATGATATCTATTATGTTGAATTTTTTTTAGTGGGATAGTAACATTTTATTTCCTTGTTTATTTTTCCTTAGTTTTGTTATTTACTTATTGGTTGATTTCAGGAGAATTTCTACATATCTCTTAAATTGCAGTAAGATTGTTTATAGCATTATATAGCTTTCAGCTGTACACCATTATAAGTCAGTATCAGTACATTATGTTCACCAGGAAGTCTAATTCTATACTCACTATAAAAATGACATTTTTTTTCAATTGTTATTTTTATTTATGTCTTTTACATTACTGTATATTCCCCATAGGTTTCCCACCACCAATACACCCGTGTACCGTCACCACAGTTCCCTGTGGTTCACCACAGTACTCTCCCCCTTTCTGATCCCCAAACCTCACCCCTCTCTCACTGATTGTCGCTTTTGTATTTGATACAAATACAAAAATGACATGTTTTATCAGATTACCAATGTCTTCCCTCGCCTTTTCATTCTGGTAGCACTAATTTGGATTCTAATATAAAATTGTGTTTGATTTTATTTAGTTCACTCATTTGTTAGGCAACATTATGAACCACTTATTAGTGAAATCATGTAATGTTTGTCTTACTGTGAGTTACTAAACTAAATATAATACCCTTGAGGTCAATTCATGTTGATACAAATTGCAAGATTTTATCTCTTTGTATATCTAAATAGCATTCCATTATGTTTATATACCACATCATCTTTATCCTGTTATCTTTTGGAAGCTGCTTCCAACTCTTGGCTATTGTAAATAATGTTGTGATAAATATCAGGATGCATGTATCTATTGAAATTTTTGTATTTTGGGGTTAAAAACTCAGAAGTGGGAAAGCTGGATTGTGTGAAATTTCTTTTAACTTTTTGAGGAATTTCCCTGCTGTTTTCTGTAATGATTCCACCAGTTTACATTCCTAAAACTAGTGTATATGGGTCCCATTCTCCGTATATGCTCTCTATTGCTCATTATTTCTTCTCTTTCAAATGATGGCCATTTTCATAGGCATGAAGTTATAACCTCATTATGGTTTTGATTTATATTTTTCTAATAATAAGAGATAATGATGAACATCCTTTCATGTATCTGTTGTCCATCTGTACATCTTCACTGGAGAAGTGTTTATTAAGATCATCTGCCCAGAGGATGGGGGGGGAGGCCAAAAGGGGGGTATTGACACAGATTGGTGGAGGTTGAGGGGAACATGTGCACATATGGAAAAGAAAAATGTAACACCAGAATTCAAATAGAATAATGCAAAATTAAATTATATATTTTGCTAATATTTAACTTTTTTTTATGGTTGTTGAATTTTATGTGATCTTTGTATACTTTGGATATTAAAACTCTGTCAGAAAAAAAGATGTGTATTTATCTTTTCCAATTCAGTAGGATCTCTGATCATTTAGACGCAGTGTCTTTTTAGTTTTGATATAGTCACATCTGTTTATTTTTGTTTCTTGGAGTTGAGTCACCAAAGGAGATGTCAAGAAACATCATACTGGCTATGTTTTCTTCTATGTAATTTATGGTTTAATGTTGCCTACATTCTTTAACACATTTTGATCTCTCTTTTTTTTTTAACATGGTAACCAGAACACCAGATTGTGTTCTTGTTTCATTCTTTTAATGTGGCTCTTGATTTTTTCCTATTTATTGAAGTGATTTTTATTATTTCATTGCAAGATATTAATTCCTTTGTCACAAAGTAGCTGTTAATATGTGTGCTTTTGTTTCTCAACAGTCAATTATGATACATTAATCTGTGTATATTTTATCAATTCCAGTGTCATGCTGTTTTGATTATAGTTTTGTAGTATTGTTTAAAGTCAGTGGGCATGGCACTTCCATTTTTTTTTCTTTTAACTGAGGATTGTTTTTATTTTTTAAGGAGTTTTGGAGTTCTAAATGTTATAATTTTTTATTCAAATTTGGTGAATAATGTCATTGGCATTTTGATGTTGATTGCATTGGTTGTGTATATTGTTTTATGTAATATGACCATTTATCAATATAATTTTTTTCCAACTGTGAAAAAAACATTGCTGTTCAATTTTTTGTGGCTTCTATTTCTTTTCTTTCAACAATATAATAAAGTTTTTGGTGCTCATGTCTTTCACCTTCTTGGTTAAATTTATCCTAGATATTTAATTCTTTATGATATAATTATAAATGGCATTATTTTCTTAGACTTATCTTTCTACTAGCTTCTTATTTGTGTGTAGAAAATCATGAGTTTTTGTATTTTTTGCTTGATTTGACTGAATTTTAAAATTATTTCAAGTAATTTTTTCTCTATATTTTATGAATGGCATAATGTTTTGTACATACAGTGATCATTGTATTTTTTTTTTGTATTTATTCTCTGTGATACCCATTATCCTCATTTTGTCTTTACTAATGGAGTTGGATATTTTTGTAGTGTTTCTTCAATTTTTTTGGCATTTTCTCTCCTCTTTTACTTAATCATTTCTAAGTTTCTGTATTCCTCCTGTATTCCAACTTCTCAAATTTCCTCTAATTTATCTCCTTAGCTCTTAATAGTAAACTTAATCTTGTTTATTGAGTTGCTCACATCCTGAATCATTGTCATTTTTTTATTTACAACTTTGATTGCCTCCTCAAATTTTATTTCTGAACTTATTGAATTGTTTTTATGAGTTTTATTGTATCTCTTTGAGTTTCTTTTCTGAGTTATTTTGTATCTCCGAGTTTCATCATGGCAGGTCTTTTTTAATGCTTTATCCAAGAGTTGATAGTCTCACATTTTAAAAAATTTGGCTCTTTCGATTTGTTGTTTCTCCTTGATACCTTGAAGTTACATCACCTGTTATATTTTTCTGTATGTATTTGACTTGTCAACCACATTTGACATTGTTTATTTTTTCTTTTGCACATGTAAAAATCAAGATGAAAAATTTAGTACTTTGCTGTGTGTGTATATAGATATAGATATAGATACAGATGCAAATATATCTATATCTATCTATATCTATAACTATATTATGTCTATATCTACACATAGTAGATAGCACCATAACATTTGCTTGTTTCTTTTGGTTAATTCCAGGTGCTGGAAGGTGCTGGAGATGTTAGCAAAAACCGGTTTATGATATATCAGCTACAGTTCTGTCAGCGAGATGGAGGTGGGGTACAAAGGAAGATAGGAAATAGGTTTTGTCATGGATGTACTGGGAGAGATCTGAATACCGTGTGTGGCTTCATCTTTATCACTCTTCTTTTGAATTCCCAACTTGCTTTCTGCTGACTATTCAAACACTCAGGGGACCCTTACAGATTATGAGACTTTGAGGAGTGTGAACTGTAGTCTAGAATGCTTTGTTTCCTGCCTTCCTTGTTAGTTTTTTGGTATTTTGGAGCCTCTTATCTCCTCTGATCTAAGCTTCTGTCCACGGATGCGGGATTCCATTTTATTTCTATTGTCCCACTGCCCAGGTGTTTGTTTGGTCTAGCAACTTTGCTTTCTCCAGTCCCCACCCCTATGTCTGGACATATCCCTCTCCACCCACCTCCCATTACTCAGGTATGTGGATCTCTAAGTGTCCATGCTCATGCAGTTTCTCTCTTAGATGCAGGGAGTGCTACAGTCTACACTCATGCTGCATGTTCTTTCAGCCATAGGACATCTCCAAATAGTGAGGAAGGACAAAAGAAGGAGCAGGAATGTCCTATGTCACCATCTTGGTAACTCTTCCCAATTTGCATATTAACATAAATCAAGACACTTTATATTCGTAGTAAAATAATTTTGATAGTGTACAAATACTTTATGCCTCTAATGTCTATGAAGTACCCCACTATGTTTATATAGCACATTTTCTTAATTCATTCATCTGTCATTGGCCATTTAGGTTGCAAATAGTGCTACAATGACAATAGTAGTACATACATCCTTTTGAATTAGTGTTTTTATGTTATTTGAATAGAAACGAAGAAGTGGCATTGCTGATCATATGGTTGATCTATTTTTAATATTTTAGAAACGACCATACTGTTTTCCATAGGGGCTGGAGCCAGACTACATACTCACTAACAGTGTATGAGGGTTCCTTTTTATACACACTGTCATCAACACCTGTAGTTTCTGTCTTTTTTTCTTTTTGAATATGGGCCATTCTCATGGTGTGACATGCTTTTTCATTCTAGTTCTTGATTTTCCTGATTACAAATGATACACTATTTCATGTACCTTTCGACCTTCCATAGGTCTTTTTTCTTAAATTGTCTATTTGGCTCTACTGTTTATTTATTTTTTTAATCAGGCTTTTTGGTTAATATTGTTGATCAAGATACTATACCCTTGGGACACTAGTTGGCAGGGTGGGGGAGAGGAATACTTATATGGAAGCATACAGCAATACAAGCCCACATCAAGAAAAAATGAAAAAAAATATCAAGTAAATAATCTCACATCATGAAGAACAGGAAAAAGAATAAATAAGACCAAAGCTAGTAGAAGGAACTAAATAATAAGAGCTAGAGCAAAATATGTGAATAGAAATAATAAAAAGGGGGCCTCCCTGGTGGCGCAGCAGTTAAGCGCTGCACTGTGGAGCTGTCAGCAGCGGCAATGCGAGTTCGACGCCCAGCCGGGGAGAATCCCACATGGCGCGGCAGACCTCTCCTGCCTCGCCCGCTGCTCCCCTCAGCAGTGTATTTCTGATCTGCCTGTTCTGCTCCCCGCTCTGTCTCTGGTGAACCCTCTCGCCACCCCACACCTCTGGCCTGTACCCCAGCTTGTATGTATAAATAAATAAATCCTTAAAAATAACAAACAAAATAAACAAAAAATATTTATATCATTTTTATTATTTCTTTTTCTTTAAAGGGAGCAGCGGGCGAGGCAGGAGAGGTCTGCCGCACCATGTGGGATTCTCCCCGGCAGGGCGTCGAACTCGCATCGCCGCTGCTGACAGCTCTACAGTGCAGCGCTTAACTGCTGCACCACCAGGGAGGCCTTAAAAATGATATAAATATTGATGAGGAATGATGATGGAAGGAGTCAGAAACTGATTTGGGATGGGGGAAATGTTATATTCTGTGCTTGTTATTAATGGAATCAACTAGCTTCAATTACCCCCAGTTTTAATGGGTGTAATTATATATAAAAATATTTCCAATGTAGCGAAATTACAAGTACATTGAAGCTTAGGTCATCTCTGAGTAACAGTCTAGGTTAATATAATTCAGCATGGATTAGACGGTTTAAGGCAGTATTTCATATCCAAGCACAGCAAAAAAAGGATAGTTACATAATGTGTGTATAATTTTCTGGTTTGTTGAGAACATAGGTAAAATACTGAGCTAACATTAGATAGCAAATCTTTTTATTTTCATTATTATTATTTTGAATCCTTTTAAACCCTTTGTACCTTACCTCTTACTTCAGAGTCTTTAGAATATTTAGTTATTGCTCACTAATTTTTGAAAGTATTTTTACATTATTGAAGTGTCTACTGTGTAAATGCCCAGTATTTATTGTTTTAACACTGATTTTGCTGCACATAATTCTTTCAAAATCCCTTTATTTTGTTGAGGGTGGCTGCAGCTCATCCTTTCTCCAGCTGTATCATACTCCATGAGGTATACATACCACATGTTCTTGATCTAATTGTCCAAATTGTGTAAATCAATAGTCATTTAGACTGTTTATAAACCCTGTTGTGAATCATGCTGTAAGGAGCTTTGTGGAGCACATAGGGTGTTTTGTTGATGTTTTCATATTCTGTGGATATATAACCAAGAGTGGGATTGTTGGGTCATATGGTATTTCCATTGTCTTCTCTTATTACCTAACTTTTTCTTATACATAAATATAACTGTTCCTAATTTTTATTGTCCATTTGCTTCTACAATTGTCTCCCAGCCTTCAATTCTGCCTTGCCTTTTCTTTATTGGTACAGTGAGATTCTTTTTTTTTTTTTTTTTAAGATTTATTTATTTATGCATACAAGCTAGGGTATAGGCCAGGGCAATGGAGTGGCGAGAGGGTTCACCAGAGCCAGAGTGGGGGAGCAGCACAGGCAGATGGACGGAAACACACTGCTGAGGGGAGCAGCAGGAGAGGCAGGAGAGGTCTGCCGCGCCATGTGGGAATCTCCCGGCCAGGCGTCGAACTCGCGTCTCCACTGCCTACAGCTCCACAGTGCAGCGTTTAACCGCTGCGCCACCAGGGAGACCCTACAGTGAGACTCTTAAGAACAGCAGAATTTTGGACTTTGTTTTGAAATTCATTCAACTATTTCATATCTTCTGACTTGTGAATTCAGGCCATTTATGCTTAAGGTGGTTAATATAGTCACAGATCTTAGAAGGCCTGATGTTGGTGTGTGCCTGAGTCAATAGCTGTAGGGTGCTATGCACAGCAGCTGCCATTTCTTCTGGATTGTAGTGCCACATTGGCGCTCTAAAGAAAGTTCACTTAAAGTTTTTTCTACCCCTTTCTACCAGAAAAATACTCCTATTTTGTGCTGTGGTTTAGTTTCAGCCTCAGGGCTTGACTTTTTTTTACAGCAGTTGTATTTGGAAGAAGCCTGCCTTGCAATTCACTCTGCTGGCATCTTTCTGGCTTTTAGATTGTAAATCTAAAGACAGTGAATGAACTCTCTTTTTGCCAAGACTGGAGGTGAAAAAAAAATACTGAATTTCAAATTCAAATCTGTAGCTTTAGTTCTGCCTGACTTATGCCTTTTCTTCAATATATGGATAGACGTCTACTGTAGATACTTTATTAATACTGTAGATTACTTTATATATTTAACTGCTTAATTAAAAGTTTAGGTATATGGTAAAGGTATATGGGTGTTTGATAATGGGTGTGGAAAGTAACATATATCTGAGGAGGTATGAACATATTTCCTAAATCAAACTAATGTTAACTCAATTAAAAAAAAATGTGGGTAGCAATTCTACCAAATAGGAAAGATTTAGTTAAATTGAAATATTTGATTAACATTCAACTGAGTTGGATGAATTCTTGCAATTCTTAATTTCAGGAATTAAGTAAATAATACTTGCTTAGGGTTTTGAAGGCTTTTGGTTTATTCTAACTTAAATTCCTAATCCAACAGTGATAATGTTGGCATAAGTGGGAGGAGTAATTTTGATATTATGACTAATGGCAAAAAGAGAGTTTTGCATTTTATTGTTTTTTTTTCTGTTAAATATTGATAGGACTATTGTTAGTGAACTTGAATAAGTTATATATAGAAATATAAGTTGAGTGTTACTACAATAGCTATTCGTTGTGTTGGTAAAAATGATACTGCTATTTTTATTATCCTTAAAATTATTCATGTTGATAAGAATCAGAGAGTACTTCAAGACCTACAAATGATATTATAGTGAAAAAGAATGTGGTAATAAATATTTTATTTCATATATATATAATACAAATTAATAAATTTAAAATTATTGTAGTGCACTATATTTTACTAGCTGGTATTCAATGTATGTAGGTGACTGATGAACAATTTATAATTTTTTGTGGTTGAGTTTAGTTGACTCCTCCTCACCCTCCTACTAAGACTGATAAAATAAATATGGTTAATAGTACATTTAGCTTGATGAATGATGATATTATAAGATGATGTCAATATAAGATTGAGAGTGATGTAAGTTTTTGTCACATTAATAAATAAGACCAGATGTTAGTGGAATGCTTTGTGTAATTTCAATTACTCACAAGTAGTATGGTGATAATTCAAGTTTTATGACCTGGACTATTGTTATTATAATGGACGATATTGGATCAAAAATGTTTGTTATTATCTGTTGACTGGAATATATAAGGTTGACAATAATAGCTATTAGAAGAAGCAAAAATGGGGCATCTGTTGGCACAGGGATTAAAGCTTCAGTGCTATCAACTATTGCCAGCCACTGCAGCATGAGTTTGATCCCCAACCAGGGAGCTGATCCACGTGGTGCAACAGACCTCTCCTGTCTCACCCACTGATCCCCTCAGCAGTGTATTTCAGTAGATCTGTCTGTCTGCTCCCCACTCTGTCTCTAGTGAATCCTTTCACCCCCTGCACCTCTGGCCTAGACCCCAGTTCTTGAATGCCTAAATAAATAAATCTTAAAATAACAAATAACAAATGAAAGATTGTTATGGCGTTTGCTTAAGAAGTTTGTGGATGCTTCTGTGACATATGCATTCATTTCTTATAAAAATTGGAATAATTACGGGCCTCCCTGGTGGCGCAGCAATTAAGTGCTGCACTGTGAAGCTGTCAGCAGTGGCGATGTTGGTTCAAAGCCTGGCCTGGGAGATTCCCACATTGCTCAGCAGACATCTCCAGCCTTGCCTGCTGCTCCCCTCAGCAGTGTATTTACATCGATCTGCCTGTTCTGCTCCCCACTCTGTGTCTGGTGAACACTCTTACCACTCCACATCTCTGGTCTGTACCCAATCTTGTATGTATAAATAAATCTTAAAAAATAAATAAATGTTTTAAAAAATTGGAATAATTACTAATATGTTTATTTCAATGCTGATTCAGATTGTTAATCTTTGTGACCTCATTTCTATGATTTTAGTCCCTGAAATAATAACAAGATCAAAATGAAAAAGATAATTTATTAGTAATGTGAAGGGTATATACCAACATTTTTATAGATGAGCCTGATAGCTTAGTTAGACTACTTTACTGTAGACTATGCAGTAATATTGAAGCACAGAGACTTTTCAGTTCTTTGAAGTAGGCTCAAACTTTTATAATTCAAATAGGATTCAAACCTTTATAATTCTATCCAATTAGTTCTTTTGTTGGAAATATATTCATTCATTTTTATTGAATTAACATTGGTTTACAATATTATATGAAATTCAGAGTTAAATTAGAAAAAAAATTGGAATATCACATGTTACCAAACTTGATATTTTATTTGAGATGCTTTGTATGATGATGGGTAATGATATTTCTTATATGCATAGTATGTTGTTGATGTTAAAAAACTAATTTCCTTAAAGATATTTAAGTTGGTCATATATGAATCATGGATACAATATTTTTTAAGATTTATTTATTTATACATACAAGCTGGGGTCCAGGCCAGAGGTGCCGGGCGTTGAGAGGGTTCAGCAAAGACAGAGTGGGGAGCAGAAAAGGCAGATGGGCCAAAATAGACTGCTGAGGGGAGCAGTGAGCGAGGCAGGAGAGGTCTGCTGTGCCACGTGGGAATTCCCCCCGCCAAGCATCGGACTCAAGAGGCAGCTGTGGACAGCTCCACAATGCTGCTCTTAACCTGTTGTCCTGCCAGGGAGGCCCCCCTGGGTAGAATGTTTTAATTCATAGGGAAAAGAGTATTTTAAAGATAAAATAAATTGAATATGTTAATTAACTATAAAGTCAATTGTCCCTAAAAGCATGAGTGCTAGAAATAATGTTTTAAGTAAACATGCAAGGCATATAGATTGTGAAGGGATAATTAAATACTCCAAGTAGTAACATTACTGTGAAAACATTTACTATGATAATGTTTGCATCTTCTACTGGAAAAAAAATTGTGTCAGTTGACCCACTGCATTTTCAACATTAAAGCCAGAAACACATTTCAATTTTCCTTATGTTAGGTCAAATTGCTCTGTTATTTTCTACTATGGTTCAAATAAATTATATTTTGTCTAGTTTTCAAGAAAAAAAAAGAAGTTTTATATATTTGGGGATAATGTACAGTGTTAAGAGCATTAATTATCCATCTTAGGAGTCAGATAAGAATAATTGATGTTACTTCATATGTAATTGCTTGGAAAAAATAGGAATATAGTGCTACTGTTTACTTTTAATTAATACATGAATTCTACACGGTCTATACATCTCGACTTGATATAACTAACACAACCAATATAATGTTTTACCTTATGTATATATTGAAAATCGACGTGGGTTAGATAAGGAGTTCATTTTGTTAAAGCTAAGGTGAAGGACAGGATTACTACAATAATACAGACACTTATGATGTTAGTGGTTGTAACAGTTCTTTAAGAAGTAGCTTGAGAGCATCACCAAAAGGTTGGAGTGGCCATGAGGGTCAACAATATTTGGTTCTTTATGGAGTTGTATGTAACCCAACATTTTTTAGTTTAAGTTATAGCACTGCTAGTAGAATTGGATAATTCCACAATGGAATACTATTTAGCATTCAAAGAAGATAAACACATGCAATTTGCAGCGACATGGATGGAATTAGAGGGAATCCTACTCAGTGAAATAAGCCAGAAAGAAAAAGAAAAATATCGAATGGTTTCACTTATAACAGGACTATAGGGAAACCAAATAGGAGAGAGACACTCAGCGGATGTTGGCGGGGGGGGGGGGGGGAGGGGGAGGGGAGGATAAGGGCACAAAATGGAATAGAAAAGAACACAAGGGACCATGGAGATGTATCACGGGTGAATTGGTGGTGGGCTACCCAAGGGGAACACAAAATGTAAAAGACATAAATAACAATGAAAGTGTATATTATTAAAAAAAAAAAGACAGTGTTTTTTTTTTATGAGTTTCTTTTCCTTTTTTTAATCTTCCCTTACGTGCATGCCTGTGCTGAATTAACTATTTGTTTAATAAATTATTATTATTTTAATTATTTTACTATCAGTAATTATTCATTCTGATACATGCTTATGCAGGAGAAATCATTCCTGTTATTCATATTGACAATATTGCTTCTATTAATTCAATCAATTTATCTAGTTTTAAAATAGGAATTATTAATTATTATTTTGATTAACATAAAATATAGGAGAGATTGAACATTCTCGTGAGACTGTTTTTAAGTCAACTATGAAATGGTTTTTATTTAAACTAAGGATGGCTGTATCCTGTGTCTAGTACTTCTTTCGATTAACATTTGAAATTGCATCAGAATAATTTAGGTAAATTTCCAGTCAAACTAAAATTCTGTTCTGGATAAGCAACTCTCCCTCAGCTCAGTAGGCTTTTCACCTTTACTAAAACTGTCTCACTATTATATTTCTACATAGATGAGTTTGTTCTTAAATCTATTCATATTTAGCCTGTTTGTTTTGGGGATATTTAACTTAAGCTCTCTTTGTTAATTTGTTTTAGGTAAATCATTATGCTATGGTTAAAGGGGTAGGCTTTGTTGTTTAGTACTTTCAATTCTTCTTTCATCATTCCCTTACAGTAATTTCTGTATAGCACCGATTTTTTTTTATCTCCTATACTCTTTCTATGTTTTATTTAAGTCATATATACATGCATATCTTATTTCATATATTTGTATTTAGTTATTTTGGCTAAATTTAAAGTGATCAATTAGGATAAACTTCCTGGATATAAACTGGATAGTTTATTTGAGCTCCATTTTTATTTATCTTAGTAGATTTTCAAGTATGCCTATATTGCTATGACTTATCCTCTCTTATCTTTATGTCATTTTAAAGTAAATTATATGTATATTTACAAGTTTTGATATCTGAGTAGGTCGACAGGCTATGTATGAATGATTCATGGCCTGATTCAATCAATCTATCTATTCATAGGGTGCTACTAAATCCTCATTTTTAATTTTATAAAGATTTTTTAGAGTTCAAACTTACTAAAACAGAAATGTGTCCCATTTCTTTCTTCTACATAGGTTATACCTTGATCTATTGTTTTTATACATACATAAAACATTCTTGTTTAAGATTTCCTGAACATGGTAGGAGATATATATATAGATCTGAACTATCATTAAATATTATATATAATATTTAATGATAGTTCAGATCTTTGCTATGGTATAATCAAAAATATTAAAGTGATTTTCATATTTTATCTTGATTTATTTATAGCTTTTTACAGTAATTAAAGTTTAGACTTATGAATATATATTTCATATAATTCACCCTGAATTTTTGTTCATTTGATGGACTCTTAAGCTTGCATGGCTAACACAAAAATTAGCAACCTTAGTGAATTGATGAAATTTATTCAAACTTTTATTTATGATTTAATTCTTACCACCGCTGTTTCTTATGGGGTCTGTTTATGCTAGACATTATGAGCTACATATAATTATGTTGGTGCCTGACCCTTTTAATCATAGATAATTTACAGGCATTTTCACTGAGATGTAGATGCTTGCATGTGTAATTTTATTAAAAATTAATAGAAAGACTGGAGCCAAACCTATAAGTTAATGGAGTTAGTAAAATCCTCTAAGCATTTTTAGTGCTTTGCTTTAATTATTAAGCTACATTAACATGTAGAGAGTAGGAATATCCATGTCAATGGAAACTTTATTAGCTTAATCCATTAAAATTTATAGTTTATGTTGCTGTGAGGAGAGAGCTTAATCAATAAATCTAGCAAGTTGAAGAGTCTGTATTAAATTTTTATTGATTTGTCTGAAATACCTTTGATTATATGAAATAGTCACATCTGTATATCCACTACCAAAATTTCATGAATAAGTTGTACTTAAATTTTGTGCATTTAAGTGATAGTTGGGTTATGAAACTGCTATTTGGGAGATTGCAGTCCATAAGCTAAAACATTTTAAAATGTCTGATTTAAATATTTTGATTCAATTGGGATATCACCATTACCTTGTGAACTGTGGGAATTAGACATTTATGTGTTACTCACTTCTTGACTTATTCCAGGTTTGACAAGATATTAATAAATAAATACAGTTTGAACTTCATGTGGGTAAGGGAGGTTGGCTAAGTTAATTTTACGTGATATATGCATGCCCATGCACATGTATTTTTGTTATCTCTAGTAACCTTGTAACTTTCTCTGGATTACAATTTATGGCTTATGCCACTGGTGATTAATATTCAGTAATACTTAGTTACTAGTTACCTATGGTAAAATCTCTGAACACCATCGCTTCTCGGCCTTTTGGCTAAGATCAAGTGTAAAATCTCTGAACACCATAGCTGAGTCACAGCAGTCAATCAATTGAAAATAATGCAAAATGTATGATACCATAGTAATGTGTAACCACAGGCAGACTAGTCATTAGTTCATGCATGTCTCCTTTAAGAGGTGGGTGAATATACATGAGAGTGTCTTGAAGTAAGAACAAGATAACAAGAAACCCTTATATATTAAGGATATGGAGCAAAAAGAAACGTCTATTTCTGTAAGGGTTGCTTGTTTTGAAGCTTGATGTAAAAGGAAAGTTACTGAATATGATAAGCATGCTGACTGAAAATTATTTGACATAATGGGGCATGTATGATCAATAATATGCTTTATGTTATACTAATAATGTTATGAATATTCATGTGGGAAAGGAATTCATGTACAATAAGCCATTTATCAAATAATATTTCACTTGTTCACATTATCACATGACAATATTATTAGAAATATATATATATATATATATATATATATATATTTTAATTTTAGGACAAAATCTAATTAATTTAGCCAAGAGCAAATGAATCTTGCTTTAGGTAGTGAAAACACTATAACAATTGAAATCTACTAATTATGTAACTGTGTAGATTATATCTCACCTCTGAAGAGAGAGATTATTTCTCTCGGTAATTAATGTGTTTTCCAGAATCTTACACAATGCCTGATACAAAGGTAAATAGATACAGATGTGGAAAGATATAAAGCTATCATCTTTCTAGCTAGTTAGCTTGCATCTATAAGATTGATATTATTCTATTATCTATGTTGTTTAAGTATAGGAAAAAGCAAGGGATGAAATTAATTACATCTTTTTTTTAAAGATTTATTTATTTATACATACCAGCTGGGGTACAGGCCAGAGGTGTGGGGCAGCAAGAGGGTTCACCAGAGATACAGTAGGGAGCAGAACAGGCAGATCAGAAATACACTGCTGAGGGGAGCAGTGGGCGAGGCAGGAGAGGTCTGCCACACCATGTGGGATTCTCCCGGGCTGGGTTTCGAACTCGCATCACTCGCTGCCGGCAGCTCCACAGCGCAGCACTCAACCTCTGCGCCACCAGGGAGGCCCAAAATTAATTACATCTTGAGCCCAAATTGAACCAGAGACACTTAATCGTCTTTCTAATTTGTAATATAAAGATTTTTTTGGAAAAATGTAGGACTTAAAATTAATATAAATAATTGAATGGGCATTAGCAAACAGGAATACATTGAATGATAACATATATTGAAAGCATATCCATTTATGTATAAGGGTAATATATTGTAACTTATACACTTAGTTGAACTTATACACTTAGTTGAAATATTCTAATCATGTTTTATCCACATGCACACTAACGTGTTAGAAATACTATTAGTTATATTTCTTGAAATTAAAAGTGTCTACCTTTGTTTCTCAGATTAATATAATAAAAAACAAGAGATAATAATCATAACTCTTATTCTTTCTAGTTATAGCTCATTTTCAAGTTGTAAATTTACAAAAACATATAAGTTTAGCATCAGTGTAAATGCAAAACTGTTATCTGCTTTATAAATTATTTCAGTATATGACCTCAGTGTAAAATGCTGAAGCTTGAAGTTATTAAAACAATTATTATAAAATGTTCCACAAATAGAATATTAAAAAAATATATTTACATATGCACTGAAATCTTGTCCCTTACAGTAGAATTTTACACTTTAATAAGAGTGCTGTCAAATATTATTTCAAATAAAAATTAAAATTAAATTTAAAATATTCTCTTTTGTTTTGGTTGGCTAAAATATCTGCAAATATCAAACATTTCTATTATATTTAAAAACATTATCAAAGTACTTGATTTAGTATCATCTTTTGCCCGTGATCTCCATCAAATTCCATTAAAAGAAAAAAAATGACAAAAAACGGAATCACTGATGTTAGCAACAATTTGAAGGTCATAATAATCCCTGAAGGTCAATTTGTTGAACCACAGCTCAGTGATTTTGCTTTGTGAAGGGTGAACTGGGTGTTTTGCTGCAGTGTATTTCAATCAGGAGTTAACTTCTGAATAATCAAAAAATACTTCACAAACTTCTGAGTTCCACTTTCCTAATCTGAAGGTGTGATAGGATGCAGCCAACCATGGTGATTCTACTTGGAACAAGTTATTATCAGATAGAAAACATGATGGTTGGCTGAAAGGTGTTGGAACTTTAAAGGCATCAAATGTTCTTCCAAATACAATATGCACTTTTCCATTTCTCTCTCTTTTTTCACAATGTTCCACTTGTCCTCTACAGTTGAGCCTTTTAGGTCAATGACAACTGAACAAATTAAAAAAAGATCAACGGTTCCCCAAATTTTCTGTCTTTTCTATATCATTAGCCATGTACTAGATTTTAATTTTTTTTTCCCCTTATGGTTGCTGTCTACAGATCTCCCTGACAGAGAATAAGACTGACTGTCTGGCCTTTCTGCCTCAGAGAATTCAGAAACAGTTGCTAGTGATCAGTCTGGCAAAGAAACAGGATCATAAAATTAAAGATTTGTGAAAAATTATTTGAAGCTAATTCAGGTTTGATATTTAGTTTCTATATTTGCATGTTAAAAGAATATCTGTTCTTTTGTTTTCCTTAGAGACATTGAACATTTTATGATCACTTACATTTGCAAAAATGATTCATTGGGCTCATAGGTTCTCCCAAGTGTTTTTAGTTTAGTCTTAGAGTTCAGATGGCATTTCTGCCATAAAACAGAGACCCTAAATAAAGTTGAAGAATATTCTGGGTATTAACACGCAAATGAGAAAATCAAGTACAACTCTCTACTATGGCAATTCTTCTTAGACTGTTTCTTTCTAAAAATGTCTATCTGTGAGACACCAAAGTACCCACAACTTAATGTGATTGCCAAGACTGTGAGTTTATAATATTTTATGCAAATATACAGTATTAAACTTTAAAAGTCTCTTGTTCCTTTTGCAGACTATTGGAAATATCTGATGTTCAGGGAACATTAAATAGATCAAGACTATACATCAAGACAGGGATACCCTGAACCAAGAAGACATCAGATCGTTGCTATAAAAGAGGTTACACATTACTATTAGGTGACTGACAATAAAGACTTGAGGGAGAAAATTGAGAGTTGACTATCAATAAAACTTTGAGATGTATATTTAAAACAGAACAAATCTCATAGGAAGGAAGATACTTTCCATTCATAAGTGAATTCAGCATTTTTTTAGAGTCTAGGACTTTGCTAACCGTGGTACATTAAAATACCATTGGAAGAAAATGAGACAATATGAGGATTAAATGAAATCCACTAACAAATCACTTCCTTTAAAATAAATTTAGCTTGGATTTTAAAAGGCTCTTGTGTATTTTCTTCTTTGACATCACTTCCTTGTAGTTATACTTACCTATTTTGATTTTAAAGGCAATATTATGCAATCTCTATGAAACCTACTGATTTAGTTTCAAGTTTAGAGCACATAAACAGATAACATAGCCTCTCATGTGGCAAAAATGAATTGCATTCATTTCTAAATTAGATTTGACTCATTAGTCCCCAACATCACTAGCAACTAAAAAGTAACAAAAAATAGAATAACGGGAAGAAAATGAGGAATAGTAAGACAAATGGAGGAGAAAGGTGAAAAAAAAAAGTAGAATTAGGAAACATTAAATGAGAAGTGGTAAAGATGTAAAATACAGAGCCTTCCTGGTGGCGCAAAGGGTTAAGTCGCAGCACTATGTAGCTATCCACAGCCAGTGCAGCATGAATTTGATCCCCAGCCAGGGAGCTTCCCGCATGGCACAGCATATCTCTCCTGCCTTGCCTGCTGCTCCCCTTAGCAGTGTATTTCATTGGCTCTGCCTGTTCTGCTCCCCACTCTGTCTCTGGTAAATCCTCTCACCCCCACCCCATACCTCTGGCCTGCACTCCAGCTCTTGTATGCATAAATAAATATATCTTAAAAAATAAAGATGTAAAATACAAAAAATAGTATGTTGAGTTAATCTCTTTTATGGTGAGCTTTATAAATGTAAATTTTATCAAGGAGTTACCAGTTAATCACTTATATTTTTAGGTATACAACATTATAATTCAGCATTTGTATATGTTACATAATAATCATGAACAAAACATTCATGAACATTTTCATCCACCGCCATGCATGCCATTGAACTTTTTATATATTTCATAAATGCTCTATCCTCCTCCTTTTTGGTAGTTATCGATCTATTATGTGTCTATGAGTGTATACATATTATGTGTGTATACATGTATAAATACTCATATATACACACACTCATGACTTTTTCATTATTCTTTAATTTAGTGATGGACAGTAAAATTATTTCCATATCATAGTTATTATAACTAGCACTGCACTGAAAACAAGGGAACATAATTAAATGCTTTCTTAATCTTCAGATAAATACCCAGAAATGGAAAGGCTGGATCATAATTTATTTATATTCTTATTATTTGAAAATTCTTCATATGTCATTTAAATGATTTATATAGCCACCAGTAGTGTATGAGTGTTCTGTTTTCTTCATATCCTTGCAAACACAAATTGCTTTCTTCTATCTTTTTGATAAAAGCTATTTGAGAGTTATATGCTAACTCCTTTTTATTATGATTTTTATTTGCATTACTTTAATGATAACTTATGATTAACAGGAGCCTAAAATTCACACCAACTTCATCAATATACTAAAATTTCCCCAGTGCAGGGATTGAACCACTGTTTTCTGAATATATGACTTGTGTGTAAGCATGAACTACACTTTAGCATACACAAATGACCACAACACCCAATATTTCCAACACCCAATCACCAGACACCTTTACTTCCCTTTGTCCTTTCCTAAATAATGATAATAATAATTTTGGAGGATTTTTTTTTAATATAAGGATGCTGGATCTTCTCAAATGATTTTTCAGCATTGACAGATATGTTTTTGTGTTTCTTGTGTTCCTTTTATAGATCTGATGTTGAACCAGCCTTGCATCTCTCTGATGAAGCCCACTTGATTGAGGTAGATGATTTTTCTTATTTGTTTGTGTGCTCAGTTTGCTAGGATTTTGTTGAGAAATTTTGCAGCTAAATTCATCAGAGAAACTGGTCTATAATTTTATTTTTTTGCATGGTCTTTGTTAATAAGATCAGGGTAATGTTGCTCTCATAGTATGTATTGGAGAGATTTAAACCCTCTTCTATATATATATATATATATATATTTAAGATTTATTTATTTATGCATACAATCTGGAATACAGGCCAGAGGCGTGGGGTGGCAAGAGGGTTCACCAGAGACAGAGTGGGGAGCAGGACAGGCAGATCGATGGAAATACACTGCTGAGGGGAGCAGTGGGCAAGGCACGAGAGGTCTGCCACGCCATGTGGGAATCTCCCAGGCGGACGTTGAACTCACCTTGCCACTGCCGACAGCTCCACAGTGCAGCGCTTAACTGTTGCACCATCAGGGAGGCCCCTCTTCAATATTTTTTGAAGAGTTTATATAAGGTAGGTATTAGATCTTCTTTATAGGTTTGGTAGAATTCAGTAGTGAAGACTTCTGATCCTGGGCTTTTGTTCTTGAGGAGGCTTTTAATAGGGAGGCTGGGTGGGAGAGAGACACTCAGTGGTGGGGGGGGTGGGGGGAGGGGAGGATAAGGGCACAAAATGGAAGAGAGGAGAATACAGGGGACCATGGAGATGGATCACGGGTGAATTGGTGGTGGGCTGCCCAAGGGGAATACAAAATGTAAAAGACATAAATAATAATAAAAAAAAAATCTTTCAATTCAGCACTTGTGATTCAAAATTTAAACTATCTATTTCATCTTGGTTCAATCTTGGGAGTTTAAATTTGTTTAAATCTGTCCACTTCTAGATTGTCCAATTTGTTTGCATAGAGACTTGAATAACACATTTTTATGATCCTGAATATTTCTTCAGCATCTCTAGGTTTTTCACCTCTTTCATTTCTGATTCTATTAATTTGGTTTTTCTCTCTTTCTTCATACATAACTAATGATTTGGCAATTTTGTTTTCACAGAATCAGCTTTTGGTTTAACTTAAATGAGAATAAATGAAATTTATATATGACAAACCTACAGCCATATCATAATGATGAATAACTGAAAGTGTTTCCAATAAGATCAGGAGCAAGACAGGAATGTCTACTATTGCCACTGTCACTCAACAAAATCCTGAAGTCTTAGCTAAAGCAATTAGGCAAGAAAATGCATAAAATAAATACAAATCAGAAAAGAATGAGGTAGACTGTTACTGTTCACAGATGACATTCTAATAACATCATAGAAACCAAAAGATTATACAAAAAATAATTCTAGAAACAATAAATGATTACAGTAAGGTGAGAAGATGTGAAATCAATGAACATCAGTGGTATTTTTATATATGAACAATGTATCAAAAGAAAGGGAAATGAAGAAATAAGGGATACAGTTCCATTTACAATCATGCCCAAAAGAATGGAATACCTTGGAATAAATCTAAAAAAGCTGGTGAAGAACTTGTACAATTAAAACATATAAACTCTATTAAATGAAATAAAAGAAGACAAAAAAAAATGAAAAGATATCCTCTGTCCATGGTTAAGAATCAATTACATCATAATGGCCATTATACCCAAAGTAATGTATATATTTAACACAATACCTATCAAAATTCCAAACCCATTTTAAGGAAATGGAACAATTACCAAATTTATACAGATGAAAAAGATGCCAAGTAGATAAAGCAATCTCGACAGAAAGGAAGAAAATTAGAATTGTCATATTTCCTGATTTCAAACAATATTAAAGAGCAACAGCAATCAAAACAGTATGGCACTGGGACAAAAGTAGTACTTCAGACCAATGAAAAGAATTGAAAGCCCATCATTGAGGAATCATTATATAAACATTAACAGCCAATTATTGACAAAGGGATTAAGATCACACAGTGAAGAAAATAAAGCTTTTTAATAAATGGTGTTAGGGAACATACATGGCCACATAACAACAACAACAACAAAAAGCAAGATCCACATTTAATGCATAACACAAAAATTAAGTCAAAATGCTTAAAGATTTAGACCTAAGAACTGAAATCTAAAAGTACTTGAAGGAAAATATAAGTGACACATGACAGGACATCTACCACAAAGATGTATTTGGGACTACAACCTTAGCTGTGAGGGAAACAAAACCAAAAATAACTAAATAGGACTATATCAAACTTACAAACTTTTGTAACTCAAAAGTAACTATCACAAAAACAAAAAGGCAACAAATAGGGTTGGAAAAATATTTGCATACCATACATCTGATAAGGGGTTAATGGCCAAAGTGTGCAAAGTACTTATATAATACACAACAAAGAAACGAATGACTCCATTAAAAAATGGGCAAAGGACCTCAACACACTTTCCTAACCAAGCCATTCAGATGGCCTATAGATATATGAAAAATGTTCAATATCACTTATCATAATAGAAATGAAAGCTAAAACCACACTAAAAGATAACACATCACTCCCGCAAGAATGGCTGATATAAAAATAAATAGAATTAATAAATGTTGGCGAGGTTGCAGTGAAAAAGGAACTCTAATTCACTGTTTGTGGGAATGCAAGCTGGTGCATCTTCTGTGGAGAAAGGTATGGAGTTACTTCAAGAAATTAAGAACATGAAAATCCCATTTGACCATCAACATCATTATTAGGTATTTATCCAAATACCGTGAGAAACTGGGCCTCCCTGGTGGTGCAGGGGTTAAGTATCAGTGCTATCAAGCTACAAGCAGCCACTGCAGCATGAATTCAATCCCCAGCCAGGGAGCTAACCCATATGGCACAGTGGACCTCTCCTGTTTCACCCACTGCTTCCCTCAGCACTGTGATTCTGTAGATCTGCCTGTTCTGCTCCCCACTCTGTCTCTGCTGAATCCTCTCAGTACCCCGCACCTCTGTCCTAGACCCCAATTCTTGTATGCATAAATAAATAAAATACATCTTTTACAATAAGTAACATGAGCAATTTAACACACACAAAAAAATCTTCTGTACCAGAGTTCATAGCAGCACTGCTTACAATTGCCAAACCAAGGAATCAACCAAGTACTTTTCCACAGATCAATGAGTGTAGAAACTGTGGAGCATATAGTTAATGGATTATTACACAGCTGTGAATAAGGATGAGATGGTGGCATTTGGCACAAAATGAATAGACATTGAGGTGATAATGTTGCGAGAAATCAGCCAAAATGTGACAGACAGATATATCAGATGTTTTCACTCACCCACAGACTGTAAATACCTACACACACACACACACACACACACACACACGCACACACACACGCACACACACAAAGAAATAAGAATTTGAATTCAGGGCCTCCCCGGTGGCGCTGTGGAGCTGTCGGCAGCGGCGAAGCGAGTTCGATGCCCGTCCGGGGAGAATCCCACATGGCGCGGCAGACCTCTCCTGCCTCGCCCACTGCTCCCCTCAGCAGTGTATTTCTGATCTGCCTGTTCTGCTACCCGCTCCGTCTCTGGTGAACTCTCTCGCCGCCCCACACCTCTGGCCTGTACCCCAGCTTGTATGTATAAATAAAAAAAAAAAAAAAAAAGAATTTGAATTCAGCAAAAAAGAAGATAATTGTTTACCAGAGGGACACAGTGAAATAGTGGAGGGTGTGGGGCACCGAGACAGATGGTGTATGGGAACTGGTGATATGGTGGAGGCAATATATATATGTTTATTTCAATTACATAGATTTAAAAAAACCTCAAAGTTTTTCTCTTGGGAAGTCAGTTTTGGAAAACAAATCACTTGTCACCATTCTTTGTACAGGTAGTAAAATCCTCTTTCTTTTTGACAAAACTTGGGTCTGGTTTATTAAAGTTTGTTGAGAGTAGGACAAAAGGTAACCCAATGCTTCCAAATTGCACAGACAAATACAGGGAGCTATGGCAAAGACTCACAAATGGGAACCACATTATTAACCAGTGCCAGTATAGGAGCACTTGAACTATAGTTGAAATGTTGCCTGAGACTCAGTTTAGAAAACGCTGAGAGTTGAAAACATCAGGTAACACAGTTATAAATGGATTCCCACAATATTGTGAGATTTACCGTCAGACTCTCAAGTTTCTCAAAGTAAAATAATAGACAAAAATCCCCCAGATCTGTCAGCTAGAGGAGAATGTCACCATCTTAAAATACTACAGAACATTCTGTACTTAATAAGGCCTGCCCTTAGAGGAAACTTATTAACCAGTGTCTAATCTACTATGGAATTAACAGAACTAGTAGACCTGAGGGAAGGGAAATATCCAAGTTCAATGGACATTAACCTTTGTGATGGGAGAAGGGAAATACCCAGATGCAGCTTATTGTAAGCATTTTGTCCCACCTAAAGTGGGAGGGGAAAATATATATATATGAAAAGCTTATGAAGTTCACAAGGGCAGAAAAATAGGCTCACTGTTTCCTCCAACTTCATCATGAGACTATAGAATATTTCCCCTTTGCCCACATGTCGCCACCAGATTACTAAAGCCTATTTAATGCAGTTCATTTTGAAGAGTACAATCATTTTCAGTAAAAAGGAACAAAAATAAAATCTAATAAGACATACAAAAAGGAAAACAGAAAACAGAGAAAGAGAGATCAGAACCAGGCATCATGGAGATATTGGAATTATTAAACCAGGAATTTAAAGAAAATGATGATTGATATGCTAAAAGGTCTAAAGAATAAACTAGAAAATTTGGAAGAACATATGGACAAGGTTAGTAGAGAAATGGGAATACTAACAAAAATAAAATAAAAAATGCTAGAGATAAAAAATGTTGTGACAAAAATGAAAACTTTCCTGTAGATCATTATTTATTCAGCAGATTGGAAATATCTGAAGAGAAAATCTCTGAACTAAAGGATATGTCAGTAAAATCTTCAAAAACAAAGAGAAAAAAAGACTAAAAATAAGAACATCATACCTACAAACTTTGGAACTGTTACAAGAGTTGTGACATATACAAATGGAATACCTGAGAGAGAAGAAAAAGGCAAAAGAACAGAAGAAAATACATTAAGCAGTAATGATTCAGGATTTCTCTAATTAATGTCAAATATAAACACCAGATCCAGTAAATTTAGAGAACACCGAACATGATAATGTCTAAACAAAATAGCCAAAAAAAAAAAAAAATCATTCCTAGGAATTTTATTTTCAAAGTACATAAAACAAAGATAAAAATAAAGTCATGAAAGAAGCCAAAGCAAAAAGAACACTTTATATATCAATACATAATATATAGAGTAACCTAAATAAAATAATATGCTGCCTATCCTTAGAAGACATGCAAAAAATAAAAAGAAGTGATATATGCAGTACTGAGAGAAGAAAATAAATCACCAACCTAGAAATCTGAAATATGGAAATTATATTGAAATTTAAAAGTGATTTTGTATTGGCAATTCATTTTTTCTTTTTCTTTCTTTTTTTTTTTAAGATTTATTTATTTATACATACAAGCTGGGGTGCAGGCCAGTGGTGTGGGGCGGCGAGAGGGTTCACCAGAGACAGAGCGGGGAGCAGAACAGGCAGATCAGAAGTACACTGCTGAGGGGAGCAGCGGGCGAGGCAGGAGAGGTCTGCCGCACCATGTGGGATTCTCCCCGGCCGGGCGTCGAACTCGCGTCGTTGCTGCCGACAGCTCCACAGCGCAGCGCTTAACCGCTGCGCCACCGGGGAGGCCCTCGTTTTTTTTTTTTTTTTTTTTTTTAAGATTTATCTATTCATACAAACAAGAGCTGGGTTGCAGGCCAGAAGCGTGGGGAGGGGGGTGAGAGGATTCTCCAGAGACAGGTTGAGGAGCAGAACAGGTAGACTGACTAACATACACTGCTGAGGGGAGAGGTGGGCGAGACAGGAGATGTCTGCTGCACTATGAGTGTCAGCTTCCTGGCTAGGGATCAGACTCAGGCTGCAGTGACTGCCGAAAGTTCCATATCGCTGAGACCCAATAGCTTGTGCCACCAGGGAGGCACTGTTCTGGCAATTATTTTTAAATTTGACAACAAAAGTTAAAATAACAAAAACAAACGTG
>PVIJ01015649.1:0-35653 GCA_004024925.1 Scalopus aquaticus
GGTTGTTGGCTTTGTTTTTGTTGAGTTGTGTGAGTTCCTTGTAAATTTTTGTTATCAGTCCTTTATCAGATGTATTGTGTGCAAAAATCTTTTCCCAGTTGGTAGGGTGTCTGTTAGTTTTGGTTAATGTCTCTTTTGCTGTACAGAAGCTTTTAATTTTGATGTAATCCCATCTGTTTATCTTGTCTTTCACTTCCTTTGCTTTGAGGGATGAGTCTTTCAAGATTTTGCTGAGATGTATGTCGTGTAGATTTTTGCCTATATTTTCTTCTATACATTTTATGGTTTCAGGTCTTACATCCAGGTCCTTTATCCATTTTGAGTTGACTTTTGTGCAGGGTGTGAGGTAGTAGTCTAGCTTCATTTTTTTTGCATGTGGCTAGGACATATATTTAAAAATATTTATAACAAATCCATACACTTTAAGTATCATAAGAAAACATATATATCCACGAGCCAGCTTAAGAAAGCATTTTCAATGTGATTGAGTCTACCTGTACAATATACTGCTATTTCTACTGCTTCTTCCTAAATGGTATACTCTCTATTGTGTTGTTGTAGTTGTTTTTTTATTGTTTTATTCTCGAGAAGTAGAAATCGTCTTCTACTAGTTCTGGGTTGTAGAGTCTCAAGTTTTTAATCTGGAGAGACAGATTTAGCTAGGCTTGTTGTAAAGTTTAGGCTTGCAATAGCAGTGAGGGTCCAAAAGCAGATTTACCTTTAATTATTTTTACAGATAAAATTTCTCCTTGAACTCTAATACTTTATTCAAAACTTTTATATTAGCTATTTGTTAAATCCCACTTAATGAAAGAAGATAAAATGCTATAAGAGTACATCTCCTTTATTGCTCAATATCTTTATTATCCTTCCACAATTTTGGGTGCTTTCATTTTCACAAGATTTGACAAATTTAAAAGTCATTGTATGGCTTCAAGCAGGTAAATTCAGACATATTTTAAGAAGAATGAATTGCCATCAAATTTATTTGAAGATTAAATTTCTCCCATGAGATATTGGTGTTCTTTATTTGTTGAAATGGAGCATGTCTAATTACTGTGATCTTTTAAATTGCAAACCTGGCTCATGGCTACCCTAGTTGGCTAATATATTATTAACCAGTCTGGCTGCCTAATATGCATGAAACAGGGATAAATTAAATGTGTACAGTATGTTATGCAAATGAGTATTGGTAACTTAGTCCTAGAGCTCACTTTCTAAATATATGGCTAAAATTAGATAAAATTTTGTGAATTTGTGACTTCAGGTTTGTCATATACATATTTATAAGGATGTAGATATTTATTAAGCAACTATTTCCTGCCATTGTACAAAGCTCTGTATATTCAATTATCTAGAAAAACCTTTTGAATTCAAGAATGACACCTCTATTATTAGTGGTATTCATCCAGTAGTCATTTCTACAGCATGAGGTACACAAATGCAAAACTCTCTTGTGTGGTTGCAGTAATGACAAATGGAGTGTATCAAAGACAAGTCACTTTGCTACCAGGTGCTACATTTACTAAAAATAAAAACATAAACCAAAAAAAACCTCTACACTTTAATTGATAATATTCATTCTAAGTAGGATGCCAGATTCCATTTTCTTTAAATATCTATGTAGATATCCATCCTAATATCCTGGGATCTCAGTTCCTGGACTTCTGCAATGATTTTTCATCTATCCTATCTCAGCCACTCACTGTCAGAATTACACTTTTGACTTTGTCAAGATCAATAACTACACCGCAAATGCAAACATACCACTCTCCAGGTGTCGTCTCCTATTTCTCTGTTCCTTCTGTACTTTAATTCCGACAATCCTTTCACTCCACCATGTCCAACAAACCAGTGATTTAACCGCCTTTTCTTTCTGTCTTTCCACTCAAACGTCCTCACTTTCCTCCATGCCCAGATGAAATTCCATGCTCAATCATTTTACAATCACTTCTTTATATACATTTCTAATTCTGTTACCAAACTTTCTCTTTGTTGAATTACTTTGGGTAGAGTAAATTGTAAACTCATACAGGCGAACTCTATATAACCATCTTTGTGGCCAAAAATGGATGAAGAAAAGCAAAAACCAAGTTTATGGATTTCATTTTAAATCCATGATCACTAAGTGGACATGAATATGCTACCTGATTAATTCTCTTTTTCTTATCTAGGTAGACACTTTCCATTTCTCCTGTATAACTATTTCTTCTGGCTCTTTCTCCCCATGTTGAACATTTACCTTCAATTCTTTCTCTCAGATGTTGACCTATCTATCTACGTACCTAGAAAATAAAGACATCAAAAAGGAACTTGCACACACTCCCAGACCATGCATACCTACCAGTTTGCTTCTGTTCCATATACCTGATTGCATCTCCTAACTGCAGATGAGCTATATGTGTCAGCTATCAACAATCAGCCCAGAACCTGATCACTGGACTCCAGTAACCCTTACCTAAGACAACTCTCTTCTTTCTCCCACATTATCTGCTTTTCCTTCAGTACTGGATTATTAACATTGGCAAATAAGTATGCTTCTAACTGCAGTCAATGTTTTCTTTCTCTATGCTTTTCCTAAGTACTATTTTTACATAACATACAAAATGTCTTTAATTTATTATCTTTAACACATAACCCTTCCAACAGAATATAAATTCCATAGAGATAGGACATTTTTAAGCTCTTTTGAATACTGCTTTATCCTCAGCTCATAAAACTGGGCCAAACATATAAATGCACTGAGTAAACTTGCTGAATGAGTGAATAAAAAGGATGATTCAAATAGTGTTTTCTATGAGTCAGGCACAGCCTAAATTATTTGCAGAATTTTTCTTAGTCAATTCATACATATGTGTTCTAAGGTAGGCATTAGAATTCCCATTTTCCAAATGAACAAACTGAGGCTACAGAAAAGAAAAATTAATTTTCTCTTCTATGAATATAGCCAAGTTGGATTTAAATTCAGCACTATATAATTCTAAGACTCATAGTCTTGACTACTGTGTTTCAGTTAATGCCCACAGTGTCCATGGCTTTGACATCACTGTGCTTCATTAACAAACTTTATAACAAATGTTCTACTGACCAATGATGAGTGTCTTGCTTTCTTCCTGTCACTCTCATTCCCCTTGTCTATTCAGAAAATAAAGTTCTATGGTTCTTAAATCACTGACATCTATTTGTATTAGTTTTCTATTTCTTCTGTGACAAAATATTAAAAACTTGGTGGCATAAAACATACTAAATTTATTATATTACAGTTCTGGAGATCTGAAGTCTGAAGTTTGGTCTTATAGGGATAAAATCAAGAAGTCAAGTCTGTGTTCTTTCTCAAGGTTCTGGAGGGGAGTCTGTCTCCTTATTCTTTCCAACCTCTAGAGGCCTCACACATTCCTTGGCTAGTGACCACCTCTCTCTTCAAAGCCAGCATTGGCTGGTTGCTCTATTATTGACATTGATCTCCCTGCCTTATTGTTAAAAACTTGCAGTTGCATTGAGCCAACTGAGTGATCCAGGCTGATCACCCCACTTCAAAAACCTTAACTTAATCCATAATATCTACACATTCCTTTTGGAGTGTTACTCAGCTGACCACAATCTTCCACCTGGCATTCAAAGATATATGTTCATCCTAAATACAAATTACATTACTCCATCTCAATGTCCCCAAAAATTTCAACCCACTTCAGCATTCACTCAAGTCCAAAATTTCATATAGATCTTATCATCCAACAGGTTAAATCATCTAAATCAGTAATGGGTGAGGTTATTGGTTTACTCTCTATTTGTTTGAAAAAAAAATCCTCTCCATTCTAGGGCATGTGAAACTGGGAAAAAAGTTATCTGCTGCAAAATACAATGATGGAACATACATAGAAAAATAATTAAAACCATTTCCATTCAAAAATGGAGAGAATGAAGGGAAACAAGGTGTCATTGATCTGAAGTAACTTAGAAATAGAGCCAGGCAAACTCCTTTAGATTTTGAAGTTTGGAAACAATCCTTGGTGGATTCAGATTCTACAATATGGATCCAAGGTCTCACTCCCAGAGTCATCCTTCCCTTACCATGAATGATAGCGTGTGGCTGCAGCTAAGTATCAGTCTATTTCTTGCATCAGATTTATAGGAGCTAAGAGTCTTCTTTCATTTTGTCTTCCATGTCCTTTTCAGTCCATGCAGGTAATATTCTGCTGGTATGAAATTACTAAAAACCTGGTGGCTCTCTTGTGTTGTCATGGGTTTCACTGCTTTAGACAAGAACCTCCTATAGACTGTGAAGTAAATGACCAGGAGGCCTGCCATTTTATGGGGTACTTCCTTGGACCTGCTGCTATCTGGTAATATTCCTGACTCCTCTCCCCAAAGCACTCTGATGATTTTCTAAGTCATCTAGATGGGAAGCTGGGAAGGAGTAAAAAAGGGGAGTTGAGGTATGCTGTCATTAAGAAATGTCTGTGGTGGCATTTATACTGGAAAGGATACACTTCACACAGTTCAGGCTTGAAGGTACAAGCATATACAATGAGTGACAGAGACCCAGATTGGAAAAAAAAAAACTTTTATGAACAAAATTATTCAAAAAGATTATAAGAGGCTTAATGATAAATTGTAAATAAATAAATAAAACAGTAATACATTATTTTCTTACTTAGAAAAAATGTGTTCAATATATATTCTGGGCCTAGGTACTATACTAGATTTTAGGAATAACAAGGTCCATAAATGGTCTCTTATCTCAAGAAGTCTATATTCCAATTGAATAATCATTTTGCATCAGATTTCATAATATGACCTGGAAATCACCGTGATAGAATTATCAGTCCAGTACCTGCAGTGAACACTGCAGCCACTTCATTAGGTCAACAATCAGCCACCCATTAGGTGAACAAAAATGGGCCAGCAGCTGGGACTTGTTTATTGTACCACATGAACGCTAATGAATTTGGGGGTAGAGTGGAAGGGATCAGAGCCTAGAAAACACAGTTAATAAAAAGGAGTAATCCAGGAAAAAATGACATTCAATAAAGAAATCCGCTCAAGTGACCCCAAAGCACATTCACAGTATGTTTTAGGCTCCGCCATCAAGCAAAACTGTGTAGACAGTAACATAATTTCCTCACATCTGATAATTCTTGATACCTCAGGAAACTCTTAGAGTTCTCAGGGATGGTTGGCTATCTCTCAAGGACACCTAACTGTTACCAAACATTATTAAAAGAGCTCTGGCCAAAGGGTTATTGGTTTTGTTTTGTTTTTGCCACTGACTTGCTGTCTCATATAAGTTACTTAAATCTCAGTGTGCCTCAGTTTCTCATTTGTAACTCAGAAAGTACACACTGAAAACGTCTGTGTGTGAAGCACATAAGGGCTACATATAAGAACGAATCATGAAAACACCCCCTTTCAGGTGCTCACATTCCAGTGGGTATAAAGACAAGGAAAGAAAGAACTGCCCTACAGTGTGCTTAATGTAAAACATGTACAAGGTACAGAAATGATACTGAGAGCATATTTACGGTGGCTGCATTGTCACCTGATAGATGGACAGTACTTAATTTTTTAAAAAAACCATTCTGATGAAAATTAAAAAAAAAATACTAATACCCAGATTTTAACTCAGGAAAGCATTTCCATAGGACTCTAACAGCCTGAACCTTGCTCTAGTCCCTATGAACACACCTTTTCTTCCCAGGAAACCTCTGACCTCTGTTAAGTCATAACTCCAGGGCATCTTTGGGGAGTGTCTGGATCTCTACTGGGAGAGAGATCTTTTCCACTATTCTTCTTGGGCCCATCTCACTTGGGCCCATATCAGCAGAACCCTCAGTGTTCTACCTAGCCTGCTCCTGTTGCAGTATCTAATGCTCTTTTTTTTAATATATAGTTTTATTGTTATTTATATCTTTTACATTTTGTATTCCTCTTGGGTAACCCACCACCAATTCACCTGTGATCCATCTCCGTGGTCCCTTGTGTCCTTTTCTACTCCATTTTGTGCCCTTATCCTCCCCCTCCCCCCAACCCCAAGTGTCTCTCTCCTATTTGGTTTCCCTACGGTCCTGTTATAAGTGAATGCAATTTGCAGCAACATGGATGGAATTAGAGGGGATCATACTCAGCGAAACAAGCCAGAAAGAAAGAGAAAAATATCGAATGGTTTCAGTAGCTAATGTTCTACGCTAGCTCTACAGTGCGGGTCTCCCTGATGCTTTCACCCTGGAGAGGATGCCCAGAAGACCCAGTGGGCCAGAATCCTTGGACCTCAGTGGACTTGAACACTTCCAAAAGTCCTTGAAAATGAGTTGCAAGATTAGCTGATCATACATCTGCCTTGGAGAATTCACTTAACCTTCCACAAAGGAACTGTTCAGTCTGACAATCTATTCTCTGTTCAAAAATGATCTCTGAGGGACTATTTGAGAATTTATCATCTCACTAATTTAGATCCATATCCCTTGCTTGCCAAGGTTATGTCCCTTTTTGGGGGGATCTTTTAAGATACGTTATTTGGTAAATATATAGTTGCTAAGACCATCAATTTTATTCTAAAATTCCTAAAATTTTTAGCACTATTACATAAGCTTTTAGCTTCCACCACAACTTGGAATTCTACCAAGGTCTGCCTTTACTTTCCTTATTAACTCTGTATCATGGAAACATTATTGCATTTAGGACTGGAGAAGAAATAGTGGTGGACTGACTGGGTTTGCTATTGAATCACAGGTGATCTTAGGCTAATTACCTAAACTCTCTGTCTTAATTCCTCAGCACATTTTTTTTAAAATCAAGTGTCTTCCCTTATTTCTAAACGAATGAAATGAAATAATTCATTGACTTCAAAACAGTGTCTGGAATCTAGTAAGAACTTAATGTTAACATCTGTCCATATAAATACAGAAAAAAAGAACAGTCAAAACTAAACCAAAATAAACCCTAATAATCTGACTGTGGAACTGAGGCTCTCTGAGAGGGAGGATGGAGGACCCCTTGGATGATGGTGGAGGATTATTAGTGCTTTGGTGGTGACTGTAACATGATAACATATGTTGAAAGAGGATGAACCTATACCTTTAAATCACATGCGGTGTCATAAACCAACATTACCAGAATAAAATATACAATAAATATAGAAATATAAATTTTATAGATTTGGAGACTGAGTCCTGTGGTTATAGAGGTCTATGAAAATATGAATTTAAATCTTTCAGCATTTAGATAGTTTTAATTTTAAGCATGAGGTGGTGAGAATATTTAAGCATCAGAATTTGAATCTGGGTTATTGATTTATGTAAGTGGGCACAAGCATACCCACTGCACCCCTCTGCCAGCCTAATGTCAAGAGGCAGACTTACTTGAAACTAATGCAATTTCAACTTCAAGGCCACTCAATAGACCCTCTTCAAGATCCTATGAGGCACCTTAACTATTCTGTATTAAGTATTCTGTATTAAAGTTGTATTTAATACAACTTTTGGACTCCTAAAGGCTATATATGCCTAGTCCCAAGTCACTTCTCAGCTTGTAGCTGTGAATTTAAAACACTGTGTATTTTAGACACTAAGTGTGCCATATCTTAAAACATCAGGTTCAATTTCTCACTGACAGCAAATCTTTCTGGCGTACATCCATTGAATCCTGCGGTGATTATGAGGAATACTTTCATTGAGTTTTTCAATAAAATAGCTAATTAAGAATTTAATACCATATTTCTATTTGGTAACTTTTGTACATTGATATGCTGTTTTGAATTGCACCCATCTGATGACTTATCATGGGGAAAGTAGTATGTTCCATAAGACCATACAACTGTCAATGTATTATTGAAATAAGCAAAAGGAAAATTAGACATTTGATACAACATTTCTGGAATGAGAAGAGACAAAATAACCTCAAGTGATAGCTTTATACCCTCTTTTTTATTCTTTCTAAAATTGAGGTTACATTAATTTGCAACACTGTATAGGTTTCAGGTATATAATCACTTTCAATTACAGAAATGGCAGGAAGGAAAGACAAAACAAGATGAGGAAAAACAACTACTCATTCTAAATAGAGTTAGCCAATGAAAAAAACGAAAGCCCGTTAAAAAGAATATGCATATTATTGTGTGGTCTTTAGGCTGGCTAAAGAAACATATTCCAAAATTTGAATTGCGTGGCTCAGACTTTTTTAATTCCAGGCAAGGAGACCATCTGACAAAATGACGTCAATTGTATTCCGCACTGTTGAACTTATGTCCTGGTTTAATCAGCTTGACATGAGTTTTGCAAGAAATAAAAGCAGTATATTAATGAGCCTGAGATGAGAGTGCTAGAGTCAAAGCACAAACCATTTTATAGTTAATGAAACTGGTGAAAATTTAGAGGGAAGCAGGGTGTAGTTTAATGCTGTCATTTTCAAAATAATTGTTCATGAGTTGTTGTAGCTCATTCATGAGTGTTGTGTCTGAAATAATTCATTTTGCATGGACTTTAGATGATAAAAAGAAGCTGCTGACCTTTTCTAGGCTATAAAATGGCACTCAGATATCAATCACATTTTGCATAATCTTGCCTTATCATCAAATAATGAGGATTCTAACTCTCCAATAAAGAAGTCTGGGAATGGGTCAATGATTTAATTTAAATTCACTACACAAATATGGATTTTAATCCCATTTTTGCAACATCCCTCTTGCACAAATTCATATTGATAAAACATGCTTAAACTGAATGCTTTCAATGTACAGTTATTTCACTATAGAAAAAAATTTTGATTAATGGGTTGATTTTTAAGCAGGCAAAGGACACTTATTTAACACTATTGCAGCAGAGCAGAGAGACTGAATTCAATTGCATTGAAACAAAAGGTGGGAGAGTTTTTAAGCCCTGGGTTGAAGTAATGGACAAGTATAGAAGGTCTTTTTTGGGAAGGTTAAACAATGTTAGGTCATATTCAGTAGCCAATTGGCACTTAGGGTAGTTTAGGGTAGTTAGGATCTTGCCCTCCCATAGAGACTGGGAGATAGGATCCTTATCTTTCTTGATGATTATATTTCATAGGAGAGGCTCTCACAGTCCTGAAATAGTGAAAAGATACATTACTGGGGAAACAGATTTAGGTAAACCTTCAATAGAAGACCACTTATGGGTAATCTATTACTTACCAAACACTTTAAATACATGGTTTTTTTTAATCTCTTTCAAAGTTTTAGGAAAGACTTGGTCTTAGTTCATTTTATTAATAAGGAAATTGATTCTTAGAGAAATTAAGTAAATTGTCAATGATCACAGATTGCACTGAGTCTGGCTGAAGTCCCAATTTCTTCATTTGTAAAATGGGATAACACCACCTAGCTCAAAGATCTGGGGAGAATTAAAAGCTCATCTTATTTATATAGTGCTGGCTGAGTGCTGATTGAAAAGTTCTTTATACATAGTTAGTAATGTGGGCTCTGAAGCCTGAGCACCACAGCTTGACTGTATAGCCTCTCTTTTTCTATTCCATGTAAGTTTTATGTTTTTATGTCTCAATTTTCTTATCTGTAAAGTGGGGATGAAAATAATTCTCATAGCATATGATTGTTTTAAGAATTAAATGAGCTCTTATATATATGAATACTTAGAACAGTATCTTAGAGCTTCACTCCACAAAGTTTACTTGTAATTAACAATGATGTGTTTTTTGACCATTCAGCTTTTTTTTTTTGACCCTTCAGCTTTAAAAAAAATTATGGAAAGACAACAATGAAAAGAAAACATGAACGATAGATTGATAATTGGTTAGGTTCATTGAATGGCTAATTTAGGTACTGAAAGATCTTTAAATAACTCTAAGACACAATTCCTGATTTCATTTGTTTGTGAATCAGCATTCTTTCAATGTAATTGGGGTTCGCTTTACATTATTTTATTTTTCTTTGAGGTAACATTGGTTTCTAGCTATGGAAGCTCCAGGTGTATAGTTTTATACTCCAACATTTGTATATACTACATTATGATCACCATGATCACCACCAAAAGTCAAATTTCCATTCACTACCATACAATTGACCCCATTTTTCCGTTTTACTACCTATCCCCTTCCCCTCTGGAAATCCCATTCTGTTGTCAGAATCTTAAAATTTACATTTTCTTTATCTTCCACATGAGTGATACCGTATGGTATTTGTTTTTCTTCCTTTGACTTATTTCATTTAGCATAATTCCCTTATTTCCTCCATATTGTCACAAATAACAGGATTTCATTTTTAATTTTTAACCAAGTAAGATTTCACTGTGTAGAGACACTACATCTTCTTTACTCGTTCCTCTGTTGATAGACATTTAGGTTGTTTCCATAGCTTGGCTATTGTAGGTAGTGACACTATGAACAAAGGTCTCAATACTTTTCAAATTAGTGCTTTCATATTTTTGGGATACATATCCAGAATTAAAGGAGTTTAATCCCATGGCACTTCTAGTTTTAATTTTTTGAGGGATTTTCATACTGTTTTTCATAATGGCTTCACCAGTTTACATCCCCACCAAGGGTGCACAACAAGGGTTTCCTTTTCTCTATATCCTCACCAACACTTATTGTTTCTTGAAATTTTGATAATAACTTTTCCAACAGGTTTTTATTTAAATCACTGAAGTTCAATTTTGTTATTAATTTGATGACTCAACTCTTTTGTAGGTTGCATTTTTAGCTTAGTCATGATGACCATCCTTTCTCTTATTTTCACAGAAACATTTAAGTATATAAGACCATAAAACTGAGTTTCCCAATCCCCTGCTTCCTAGTTCTTTCCAATATATGGCCATTCTTCCTCAAAGAGCAGACTAAATTAATTCCCTTCAAAGTATTCTTGCATTTCCACCACCTTAGTGAAAACATTCTTATCCCAAAGTGTCAATAACTTATTAGTTATCAAATCTACTGACATTTTCATAGTCTCATCTTATTCAGCTTTATGTATGTATTAAGTACATGCAAACTGTGTCCCTTGAGCCAGGCATTTTACTAATCACTATCAGTGATTGGAATCAGTGAATAAAGAATGGTCTTTGCATTTATGAAAATTATTGGAGAGTATTGGGAACAAAAAAGGTTATATTTTTACATATTTTATATGTATATAATACATAGGTAATATATATTTATATATATTATATTTTAATTTATATATCAAAGGTTATATATTTTATATATATGTATATATATATATTGAAAAATAGAGGTTATATGTTTTAGAGGAAATGGTCATTTTTGAGGGGTGAACTCTAAGATGAAAAACAGAACAATCAAACTTATCATGTGATTTGGGGAGATTATTCCAGCAAAGGGACAGGAAAGAAAGGGACCTGAGGTATGGAAGAGCTAAGCATTTTGGAGTAACTATAAGAAGAAAATTTGGAGGCTGGGGGGCATTTGTTCTTGCTTGTTTTTGCAAAGTTGTTAACATTAGTTTAGCAAGGTCTGTTTCTGTTGTTTCTCTGATATCTTTTATCCAAGTTATCTTCTGTGTGGGCTTTTTCTTTCCAGATAAGAGGAAGAATATAATGTGGGCCTATAAATACTTTGCTGGGTGTTTGTTTAATGCTTCTAAAAGATTGAAATTTTGTTTAAAAATGCAAGAACTCAAGTAATAAAATGCACAATGGAAAGTAATTTTTTTTTTTTTTTTTTTATAAATTAGACTTGGGTCCAGCGCTAGTCAAACACCTGCCCAAATCATTGATACAAACTGATATTCCAGAGCAGTAGTTTAGAGTCTTGATACTCAAGATGTAGCCCCTGAAATTTTGGGCCCCATTTCAGACACTTGTCACTGAATCAAAATGTGCATTGTAACAGGATGCCCAGGTGATTCAAATGTACAAAAACCAAACTCAGAGAAACAGAGAACAGACTGGTGGGTGCAGAGGTGGGAGGGTGGGGGATGGGAAAATGTGTGACGGTGACAAATTTCCAGTTACAGGATAAATAAGTCTTGGGGATACAATGAAAGTGTGGTGAATATAGTTAACAATATTGTATGACATATTTAAAAGTTGCTTAGAGAGTAGATCTTAAAAGTTCTCACCACATGAAAAAAAAACAGTCGTAACTGTTAGGTGATGGATGTTAACTAAACTAATTGTAGTCATTTTGCAGTTTGTAAACATATCAAATCATTGTTATACACCTTAAACTAATGCAAGGTTGTATGTAAATATCAACTATATCTTAAAAAAAAACTAAAAAATATCAAGAACCAGAGAAATTGAAAGTCTGACTCATGTGATTTAAACACTGGTCCTAATTCTTACTACTTATGTGGCCTGGCCCAACTCAACTCAGAATTTTTGTTCCATATCCTTTCTCTTTTGTTCTCAGAAGTCAGGGGAGGTAAAATCCTTTGAAAATGGTTGTGATGGCTTTTAAAAGCACATATATAGTGTTTCTTAGATCCCAGTACAAATGGACGTAAAGAGATTATATGCAGGTGCTAAAAATGATCAGGTTTTTTGGAAAGATTTTAAAAGATAATATAAATAAACTCTTAGCACATACTGTATCATTACAGATATGTCAAATTCATGATTGTTAACCTTCTCTTGTTTGCCAAATCAAATAAAACTTAGCCATCCATGTAACTAATTTTGATAGAGTTGAACAGGGCTAGCAGGAGATGTAAAGTAGTATTTATTACCTCTTCTGTTGTATAAACTGCTGTGAGATATACCATATGACAATTACTTTCTTAAATATAACAATGAAAGAAATTATCATTAAAATGAAGACACCCTAAAAAGTGAGAGAAAATATTCCCACATCATACATCTGATAAGGGGCTGATACCCAGGATATACAAAGAACTCATACAACTCAACAAAAAGAAAACAAATAACCCAATTAAAAAATGGGCAGTAGAGCTAAATAGATACTTTTCCTAAGGAGACACACAAGCAACTAAGAGACACATGAAGAGAGGTTTATCATTAGGGAAATGCAGATCAAGACCACAATGAGACACATCCCCCAAAGAGTAGGAAGTGAAAGACAAGATAAACAGATGGGATTACATCAAAATAAAAAGCTTCTGTACAGCAAAAGAGACAGAACCAAAACTAACACACACCCTAACAACTGGGAAAAGATCTTTGCACACAATGCATCTGATAAAGGACTGATAACAAAAATTTACAAGGAACTCACACAACTCAACAAAAACAAAGCCAATAATCCAGTCAAAAAATGGGCAGAAGAACTAAAAAGGCACTTCTCCAAAGAAGAAAAGCAAATGGCCAACAGGTACATGAAAAAATGTTCAACAGCACTCATAATCAGAGAAATGCAAATCAAAACCACATTGAGATACCACCTCACACCTGAGAGGATGGCAACAACAAATGCTGGAAAGGATGAGGAGAAAAAGGAACTCCTCTACACTGCTGGTGGGAATTCGAACTGGTCCAACCATTATGGAAAGCTGTATGGCGATTCCTCAAACTGTTAAAAATGGAACTTCCATACGACCCAGCAATACCACTTTTGGGAATCTACCCAAAAGACACAAAAACACTAATTCAAAAGGATACATGCACCCGTATGTTCATTGCGGTACTGTTCACAATAGCAAAGGTATGGAAGCAACCCAGATGTCCAAAAATAGATGATTGGATCCAGAAGATGTGGTACATATACACAATGGATACTATTCAGCATGGAAAGAAGATGAACACATGCAATTTGCAGGGACATGGATGGAATTAGAGGGGATCATACTCAGTGAAATAAGCCAGAAAGAAAGAGAAAAATATCAAATGGTTTCACTTATAACAGGACTATAGGGAAACCAAATAGGAGAGAGACACTCAGCGGGGGTGTGTGTGGGGGTGGGGGAGGGGAGGATAAAGGCACAAAATGGAGTAGAAAAGGACACAAGGGACCACGGAGATGGATCACGGGTGAATTGGTGGTGGGTTACCCAAGGGGAATACAAAATGTAAAAGATATAAATAACAATAAAAATGTATACATTAAAAAAAAAAAGACCACAATGAGATACCACTTCACACCTGTGAGAATATAAGGCAATAAGGCCAGAGACAACATGCTCTGGCCACTGCATGGAGGAATAGGGAAACTTCACACACTGTTAGTGGGGCTGTAGACTGATCCAGCCCCTTGGAAAGCAGTACAGAATTTCCTCAAAATATTAAAAATAGTTCTGCCATGTGATCCAGCAATACCACTCTACCTGAAGAGAGCAAAAACATTAATTTATATGATTTCATTAATATGAAGGTCTTCATCAGGCAAAATTAAACTGTGGTGGAAAATAAGACAAAGCCATATTTGTCTATATAGGGTGAGGGGGATCAGGGAGTGAGAATAATCGGGATAGTAGAATGAAGTCAATTTCTGGGCCAATAGAAATTTCTATATAGTAATAGGTATTTAAGTTAAACTGATATATTTATTTGTAAGCCTTGTTTATATTTGAAAAATTTAATAAAATGTAATGAAAAATAAATTTCTTGAGCATGTAAAAAAAAACATTAATTCAAAGGGATATGTGCACTCCACTGTAGCACTATTTACAATATCAAGGTTGTACCCTAAGTGATCCCAAAATAGATGAGTGGATTACAAATATGGGATATATACACACAATAGAATACTACTCAACTATTAAATTAAAAAAGGCAAACTCTTGCCATTTGTAACAATATGAATGGAACTAGAGGGGATTCTGCTGGGAAAAATAAGTCAGAGGCTAAAGACAAATACCACAATATTTAACTCATATATGATATAGAAAAACAAAACCCTAGAAATATGACTGTAGAATTGAGGCTACCAGATGGGGAGGGAAGGCAGTGGGTAGCAAGTGGTAATGGGAAATATGGTGAAGGACTATGAATGTCTTGGTGATAGATGTATTATGGTAACATACATCTGAATAGGTGTGAACCTGTACTTTGGAATCATATATGGTGCTTTACCAAAGTTACCTCAATGAAAAATAATACAATGAAATAAAACATCAACTTCACAAATCTCTATGCTTTTCTTAATTTTCCTTCAGAGTTAGGCTCCTGTTTCTTGTGGCCCTATTCCATTTTGTTCATTTCCACTCAGAATATTTTACACATGACATTTTACTTATTTCTTTCCCAGATATTCTCTTCTTCCTTCTAAAATATATGTATGACTTAACTTTGTATTTCTAGCAGCTGGTGATATTGCTGGCACATAGCAAATTGAATTTATATTATTAAGCTAATACTCACTTTAAGCACAAAGGAAGTTTGAAATCCTATTTACTTGCTATCAATGATCTTTAAACATGTGATTGATGAAATGTTATTACTTAGTGAAGTTTATCTTGGTTCTATAATATTTTACACCCAGTTTAGACTTTTTTGGATCACTCACATATGTCAGAGGGAAGAGTTTCTTGATATTCTTTCTAAAATATATTGAATTTCTGATAAACCAATGAACTCCAAGAGCACAATATTGCTGATATGTAAGAAATTTCAGAGAGCAATATTGATCACAATTCATCAAAGCACAAAATGATTTACTTTGCATCCATAATACAATCTTCCTGTTGAAAGTCAATTAGATTTTGGGTGAAAGAGCAACCAGAAACACACCTGGTTAATAAAATGGATTATCAACCTTAACAAAAATCATTTGGCACTTTCACAAAATTTTGAAGTGGGCTATAAAGGTAGTGAAATTACTTCATTAAGTAGCTCATTCTGAACCAGTTCTGGAAACAATTAGATGTCAGTATTTTAAAGAAAAAGTGGCTAATTTGACTGAGAAGACACTCTTTTAGATTTATATTTTGTGTGATATTCATTCATCAAGTTCTTTATTGTGTGCATGCTTGAATCCAACAAATACTAAATGGGTGCTTCTTCTGTACCAACTATGGGACTATAGCAGTAAAGAAGACAATAGTTCACATGCTCAGAGAACTGCTAATCTGGTATTTGGAGACAGAAATCAAAGTATAAACAATACTTTGAAAAATGTTACTTGAAAATATTTTATTTTGCTTTTTAAAATGGTTTTAATGGCTAAGACAAAAAGTAAGTGGTGGTAAAGGAAAGAGCAATAGAGGACAACTATGATCAGATGCATTGGGGATCTGGGTGAAGGTGCCAGTTTTGTGGATGTCTAGAAGAGTCTTCTAGGCAGAGGGAATAATAAGAACAAGGTGCTCTGGGCAGGACTGAGCTTGTGTATCTGAGCAAGACGATCTTTGTTGCCAGAGCAGAGTGATTGAAGGGAAGAGACAGAAAATGAGGTGTGGGGATTACCCTGGGATCAGATTAGATTACATGGGGTCTCATTTTGAATTCTTTTTGATTGAGGCAGGAATTCACTGGAGAGTTTCTAATAGATGAGTGATATAACGTGATTGGAATAAAAACTTAAAGGAGGACTCACAACTTAAAAGGGTCCATAAAATTTCATGCTAAATTGGTATTGTCTATATGTGTGAATATGAATGCACATTTATTTTCATGGAGGGCAAAGTTCATTTCTTATACCACCTTCTCAGCATGATCTGTGAACCCAAAGAACTGCTGCTGTAAAGGAAGGAAGGCAAACATATACAAGTAAGAAATTACAGTGGTTCTAACTAGAGAGGGAGTAACAAAAGAGGTGATAAAATGTATTCGATTCAGACTTTGTTCAAGACATAATTAATCATCTTTTCTGATGTATATATGCAGTGAGTCCCACTAAAGAAAAATCATTTTTCCAATCTGGGTTTAGTTTAGTTTCTTAATTATTCCAAGTCCACAGTTGGCCCACCTTTGCCAATAGCAAACTATGATGTTAATATCTCTGAGCATAAATTTGCCCATCTATAAACTAGATTGCATGAGGATCAGCTGTAGCCTATAGTAGGTAAGCATGCTCTGTCCATTATAGAAGTTGCTTAGTACAGAGGCTAACTGGAGCGCTAAAAGCACTTGATCACAGTCGCTACTTCTTCATAATTGTACTTTCAGTATTTACTATGCATGCAATGCTTTGAAAGTTTATTAATCATCCTTTGGCCTTTATATGCTTATTTAAAATAAGGATGCTTGTTTACTTCAGAGGGATTTTGTGATAATGTAATATGATAACCCATGGAAACTATTTTCATAGTATTTGGCATATAGAAGCCATTCAATAAAGTGTAGCAATTTATTCAATTATTAGCTGCTATGATTTTATATTTTGTATAAAACACCTCTAAGAGCTAGACAACAGCAATGTCAAAATGGTCTTTTCTAATAAGGGATCCCACTTTAAGTAATGGAATGGAATTAATATTTTCCTCTTCATTTGAAGATGCCACTGCTTAGTAGGATGTTATATTTAAGTTTCCAATAATAGATTCTGAGTTCATGGTTTCTGAGTTCTACAGTTATTGTCTGTGCCTAATAATCAATTTGGGATAGGTAGTTTTTTTTAAATAGAAAAATAAACTGGTTAAAATAGGCATAATTTCATAAGATCACCAAATACGTAGCCCGTTTTCACAGAAGTCTCTTTTTACTATTGATAGATCTTAGATCCCCTGACTTGTTAAGGTTTTTTTAAGTAGTTTTGAGACTTCCAAAATGTTTTCAGAAGTTCCATTAACTTCTATGTTTCATTTCACCAAAATGAAAAATTTTATTATTCATAAAATAATATTTGTATCAGCTTACTTTTAGCCAAATTAAAAATTACAAAGACCTTTTTGTGATTGAAGGTGCATGTTCTGCCAGTGTGCTTAATGACTTTCTGAACATCAACTGGAAGATCATTTAAACATAATGACTGCAAGAAAGAGTTCAAGACAGACTAGCCAAATCTGCTTTAAGAGTGTTTGAATCACTCGTCCTACACATTAGTCCCTTGACTTTGTAAAACTGAAGACACATTTAGGAAATGTTGATCAAAATTCTACTTGTTCAAACATCTTGAGAGACTGCTCCATGTCGGTGCACTATTATAGATGCAAGCCACATCTGAGAAGACTTTCAATTAAGTGTTGTGGAGACTTTATGGAAAAAGCTATCTATAGACCAGTCATGACCAGCTTTGTACATTGCTTGATGTTTTTACTTGGTTAAGTATAGCTTAGCCACACACGATACTCCTCCATGAGGCATCTGAACAGAAGGACCGTGTTCCAAAGAGAGCAGCAATATGTTACTGTGAGTTTAAAAGGCTTCTGCTCTAGTACTTGAAAGCTGGGATTTGCAGGCCAATTTTTTGATCACTGTTTCCATCCCTTGAGATTACATTTAAAAAAAAAAATGTTCACAGCTACCATTTATTGAACTCAGCATTTGCCAGATTCTTTACATACAATGACACATAACACAAAAATTTTGGGTTGGTGTTATTTGCATCTTCAGATGAGGAGACTGAAATGCTAGGAAATTGGATGTTCCACAGTTAAGAGTTAATAGGAAGAATTACAACTTGAACATAGTTTTGTATGATTCTATCACTCTGCTTAAAAATATACCACCATATCTTTTATGTCAAGGTGTTTGAATGTTAACTTTTGGATTTGAGAATGCAATATAATTAATTTATGTATATGATGTCACATAAACTGTGACTCTTTACTCCATGATGGGAAGAATAAAACAATTTTCCTACAAACAGCAATTTTTATTCCTTATAGGAGTTTATTTAGGAGGGAGAAAAATAGATCAAAAGAAGGAAGATCCATTTTTCAGGAAAGACCAGAACTCTAGGTGAAACTACTGCCCGTGAATGATAGCAGCAAGAGGGGCTTTTAGTGGAAAAATTGAAAGATTTCATTAACTTCTATGTTCCAAAGACTGGTTAATTTTCATAAAAGCCCAGAAATGATCATTGATACATCAACTCTCTGGCAAAAGAAATGAAAAAAATGTAAACAGAATGTTATTTGAGGGACCATAACAATAAACCAAATTAAAAATGAATCTAATGCCTGTTTTAGAGGAGTGAAAGCAGGGATGTTAGGTCTGTTGCCCTATAAACCAACCTATGGCAAAGAGAGAAATAAAATGTAAAATACATAGCTGTGGAATGCAAAGTAATCATTTTGTAGTAACATTGTGGAACTCCAAATCCTGACCTGCTCTCTAATTACTCTGCCTATAAGATATCATATTTTAAAAAATCCTGCATGTCTAGGATTTATGATCTCATGATTCCCATCCTTAATGAGGACCACAGAGGCCACCAAATTTAAGGTGTATCATTGTGAAAATTGAAGAAGATACCCGGGAGTCAAGGTCATTTACACCATATTGTATCCTTAAGTTTTACAGATGGAGGAAAAAAATAAATTATAGTGACATCAGTTAAGTCATGCTTATTTTATTTGAAACTTGAGCCTGGATTGGCCTCTCTAAACATAGGAATACAACCAAAATTATTAAATGGAAACCAGTTACAGCAGGTCCTCAGATACTGTTGTTTCATTCCAGGTAGATAATTATAGCATTTCTGAGAAAAAGCAATCCTTTGACTTGAGCAATCCTCACTGACTTGACTTGAAATGAAACATCTTTCATTATGAATTCTTTAGCTTAAAGTCACAGTTTCTAAGTACCTACTGACAATGATATTCAGTGAGGATTTACTGTAAACCAGGAAAAGGACTGCTTTAGTATAGTACTAAAAACTGTTCTATCCCTACAATGCAAGACTTAGAGTGAGGTCAAGTAAGATAAGATGGAGCAACAAAAGTTCTTAATTCTTTTGGGGAAAATACAACCATTCTGCTATTCATTGTTATCATTTAGCCATCCATCATTATTCACTCCAAAACAATATAACACATTGGCACTCTACCAATACTTAAGGATATAGAGAAATGTGCAAAATAGAGTCTTTGCCCTCAACAATCTGATAACCTAGTTGAAGACTTAACACAGACTCACAAGACAGGTGAAAGATTATTGGGTGTGGTAGTTACAAAATGTCTAAAAAGATGGCTGTTTTGTTAGAGTGTTAGAGATTAGCTGATGAAAAATACTTTCCTGCAATGTTATTGTGGTGTTAAGAAATGGAAAAAAAAAGAAGAACGTGCATTATTAAGTAAGCAAGGATGGCCACTAGCACTTTGGAGAAGGTGAAAGTTTTCCAAATTAGTAGGAACAACATTATAGTGGGCAACCATGGGCCCTGCCTAAGAGTCTAATGTGGGTGAGTTGGATCAGGACCAAAAATGTGAATAATCTTGGGGTAGAGGTTCTAGAGAGAACTTGTGGAGGACTGGGAAAAGAGATTAATGTATAAAAAGCAAGTACGGTGTTAACTTTCAGGCATGACTTTGACAGGAACCACTATTGAGTAAACTAAGATGTTGTCTTACTACAATAACCAAGATAAAGAAACCAAGATTGGGAGAAAATATTTGCACTCCACAAACTGATAAGAGACTGATATCAAAGATCTTCAAAGAGCTAACATGACTCAACAAAAAGAAAGAATTCAGTCAAAAAGTGGGCAGAACAGCTAAAAAGATACTTCTCCAAAGAGGAAATGCAAATGGCCAAAAGGCACATGAAAAAATGCTCAATTACACTTATAATCAGGGAAACGCAAATCAAAACCACAATGAGATACCACCTTAAACCAGTAAGTACGGCCCACATTAAAAAAAAAATAGCAACAACAAATGCTGGCAAAGATGTGGTGAAAAAGGAACCCTTTGCTGGTGGGAATACAAACTAGTCTAACCACTGTGGAAAGCTGTTTGGAGGAACCTCAAATTACTAAAAATGGATCTACCATATGACGCAGTAATTCCACTCCTAGGAATCTACCCAAAGGACATGACATAAAACCATTAATTCAAAAGGAAACTTGCACTCCTATGTTCATTATAGCACTATTTAAACAAATAAAATATGGAAACAACCTAAATGCCCCAAAACTGATGACTGGATTAAGAGATGTGGTATATATACACAATGGAATACTACTCAACAAGCAAAATAGATAAACTTCCACCATTTGCAGCAACATGGATGGAGCTGGAAGGTATTATGCTCAGTAAAATAAGTTAGAAGGAAAATATCAGATGGTTTCAACATGGGGAAACGATACAAGGGATCAGAGGAAAAAAGACAAAACTAGCAGGCAAACTATAAGAGACATTCATCAGGGGAGAAGGAGAGAGAGGGCTAAAGCAGGAGGGAAGAGAACAAGAGTCTATGGTGATGGTTCATGGGTATCTTGGTGGTAGTAATTTTATGGGGACAATACCTGAGAGGAGAAATCAAACATTGTACAAAAATGAACAATGATGTAAAAAAAATGTGTGTGTGTGTGTGTGTGTGTGTGTGTGTGTGTGTGTGTGTGTGTGTGGTATTTTACTACTGAATGTATGTTTACAATCACTACCTCCCAAGCCTCCCTGCTCTTTTGAGCAGGCACTTGTAATAACAGAGACACGGTCATATCAGAGACCCATATCACCTAATTAGAATTACCTCTAAATTAGCCCGGCATACTAGCTGACATGGCATGATAGTCTTGTTCTGGAAGCAGACAACCAAGATATTTGTTCCCAAAGCCCCACTAAGAGCACTTTCCACTCTGTTCCTATGGCATTTAGAGTGGAGGGAAAATATAGGGTATGCAATAGGGAAACAACATGCTTGTTAGGTTCCATGTGCCCATCCGCGGCTCTGACTTTAGAGGTGGATTATATCTTTTTACGTTCCAAACTTTGGTTTGAATTCCTGATCTTATCTTAGGTAATGGATCCCAAGATCCTTGTGAATGCAACAGGATACAGAATCTAAGTTTGTGCCAATCCTAATGTCAAAAGGGAAGTCAGCCAGGAAATATATTCAGTGCACAGACTAGTAAGCATTTGGGTGGTTCTTTGCAAATTTTCTCTTGCAGTTGCTGTAGGTCAAGGGAGAAAGATTTTTCCAACACCATTTCAGAACCTTGATTAGTCCACAGATGACTCTGCTAGACTCCACCTCTTTGACTAGACATTAGTATCCACTTTCTTTAGGTCACACCACATAAGCTAATTCTTTTGCAATTGTTTCCATTTGTCTCTTTCCAGACATTGAAAACAAGTAAAACATCCATTTTTGAAACAGTAAATGACTTCAGATTGTGTCCCATCATTCTCACAGGCAAGAGACAGTAACTTTTTAAATTTCTTGACAATAAAGATGGAGATAAAATCAGGACATGAAAGAGGAACTTGGAACAAAGCAACTCATTATATTAGATTGTCTCTATATTAAGTCATAAATGCTACACTGAACCATAGCCTCTAATTTTCTTAAGCTTCCTAGCCTAAACTGAACCTCTTGGCATCTCATTTGGCATGTGTATTTCTAGATAAAAGACACAAAGGAGGCTGATCTTCAAAGACTCTTTATCTTTTTCTAAAAATGTCATTCCTCATTGCCCTTATATGAGGTGAATAAAAATGACTCTATATTTTTGGCACATACGATTTCCTTGGTACAGAATTATCCTGTGACACAAAAGGCGAAAGTACATAATACTTGAAAATAATGAGCAATAACAGGGTTTTCTGCACCAAGATAATGGCTTCATTCTTCTCTGGCCCCACTAATCCAATGACTCAAAAAACTCAGGACATAGAAAAGAATGAAATTTCTCTTCATTGTCCAGTTTGAACAAACCTAGAGATTCTAAAGGGTTAGCAGCAGATATCATCAAAGGTAATCCAAGTGATTCCATAAGGGCCATGAAAGAGCCTTCCATTTAATCTTGAAAGCAGTAGCACCTCCCCAAGAAGTAGAACAACACTTTAAAGAGATAGGCTCTTAACCCACAGAGCAGTCCCTAAGAATAGAACTACCATTTGTTGAGTGCTGACTATGTGCCAGACACTGCTATGCATTTCAAATGCCTTTCTCCTTTCATTATCTCAACAATCAAGTACCACTGGTACTATCATGATTCTGTTAAAGAAACTGTGCATAGCCTAGTTAATGGACATGTTCAAAGTCATAGAGCTGACATTTTGGAGAGTGAATAATTATATCCAAGGACCATCTGCCTTTAACATTCATGCCTTTAATCTTCATCAATAAAGTTTCCCTTAGTTCTAGAGCAACACGGAGTCATAATGTACCTAATAATCCATCTAATCAACCTCATTCAGGACTTTTGCAGCATCTAAGACTTGTGTTTGTACCCATCTAACATCCCTAGCAATGGAGAAACCAATGGGAGAGAAGGGCAAGAGAAAAACAAAACAAAATGAACAATAGTAAATACTATTTTCACTTCACAAACATTAGTGTTTATAAAATCCTTAAAGAAATAGGATATCACTGCAGACATTTTATAAATGAGGAAACCGGTTCCGTGAGGTTGAGCAACTTGTACTAAGGCATGCAGTCAGTAAATACTGGGTTTTATCTTTCTAATTCTACAGGTCAATTTCCTTCTTTTCTACAAGTCTACCTATCTTTTGAGAGATACTGGTAACAAGGCATTTAATTGCATGATTGAATATAGGATACATTTTTGTAGTGAGCTTTTTACATTAGACTTACTGAAGTAGGCAAATAAGAATGGCATATTTCTTGAAAGTTCCACATGTTGTAATTGATCTTTGATGCAAGCAACACAGAGTGAGTTTAAGTGTTCTTTGAGATGGCAGACTTTCACATGTATCAGATGAATCATCATATCCCTCCACCACCCAAGCTCACTTTCAGTCTAGATAGTATGAGTTCTGTTCTCAGTTCCTTTTACATTTCCCTACTGTTTTCTTTAACTTTTTTTAAACCTTTTTTTTTCTTTTAAAGATTTATTTTATTTTTGCATACAAGCTGTGGTGCAGGCAGAGGTGTGGGGTGGTGAAAGGGTTCACCAGAGACAGAATGGGGAGCAGAACAGGCAGATCAACCGGAACACACTGCTGAGGGGAGCAGCAGGTGAGGTAGGAGAGGTCTGCAGCGCCATGTGGGATTCTCCCGGGCCTGGCATCGAACTCGCTGTGCAGCGCTGACAGCTCCACAGTGTTGCGCTTAACCCATTGTGCCAAGAGGGAGGCCCCTTCTTCAACTTTTTTTAAAAAAAGACCATAGTATCTATTTTTATTATATTTTTAAGCACAAGCAACTACACTGACATCTTGTTTGTGGCTTTAAATATAAAAAATCTAAGTGATAATCATCAGTTTCATTAAAATTTGTTATCTGCTTAGGGACAGAGCTTCTTTGCCATCCCTGTGGTGTTTCTCTGGATTGTCAATGTTATTCCCAAAATATGTTATCCAAGACTGAGAAATAAGATCTAGATGAGACCTGAGCTTGTGCTGAACCCTGTATTTATGTTAGAAGGGTATTTAAGCACTTAGGCCATGAAGTTAGATTGTCTGGGTTCGAACTCTAGCATGACCAATGTACAAAATTAGTTATGTATGTGTATTGTGCATTGTGCTTGGTTTTTAGAAAAAATATTATTCAAAAACTTATTTCCTACTCTTATTTATTCCAATAATAACTTCAGAAATAAGACTACCTGAAGGTAGAGTGGGAGCAAAGAGTGGAGGAAATCCAGTAGATTGTGGTGAAGGAATATTGGTGGTTTGATGGTGACATCATATGGTAACATGCACCTGAAAAGGTATGAACCTGTATCTCTCAAACATATTCAATGCTGTAAACTAGCATCACTTCAATAATAAGGCAAGAAAGATATAGATTTTATTCTCAAGAAAGATTCTTCACCTTTAGTGGAGATGGGACTAACCTGTGAAACAATAGATAATTAGAGAAGACATTTTATAATTGTTACTTGTTGATGCCCGGCCAGGGAGCTTCCCACATGGCGCGGCAGACCTCTCCTACCTCGCCTGCTGCTCCCCTCAGCAGTGTATTTCGGTTGATCTGCCTGTTCTGTTCCCCATTCTGTCTCTGGTGAACCCTTTCACCACCCCACACCTCTGCCTGCACCACAGACATTATATAATTGTTACATTTTATAATTGCTTCCAAGTTCTCTATAACTAAGAGAGAGATTTATGAAGTTTATGTTATTATAGAAGATTTTAAGAAAGAGATACATTTAAGTTGGGTCTTGAAATATGGTCAATGTATGGTTTAAAAGGAAGAAAAGACTTTTTATTGTTGCATTACAAAGGAAGGGAAAAACTGAACAGAGACTAGGAAATTCGGATCAGCAAGTTAATTAGAGAAAGTTAAACGAAAACAAACCTTTTGGAGGAAAGTCTCAAGGTTGGGCAAAATCTTAAACGAGACCATGTAAAATGTGTATATCTTATTGTGAAATGTCATGAATGTCTGGAGAAGTTTTAACCTGATGATGGTGGGTGATTGGGAGTCAAGAGGTTCCTGAGCAAGAGGGTGGGGAAATGAAATGATGCTTTATGAAAACAGACCTGCTGGTGGGTTGCAGGATAGAATTGAAAAAGAGAAGAGAACAGGTAGAACACACTAAGGTAAATGAAGCATGAGGTCTTTGTGAACATTCTTTTGACCAAAGGCTTTCCTCAGGAAATTCAAACAATATTATTTAGAAAATAACTTTCAGGACTTTGAGTTTTAGGATTTTTTTTAAACCTGCTAGATATAATGTTACACTTGAAGACCTTAAACTTACCATTTCAATTTTGGTCTCACAATTTTATTTTCTAGTTTGGAAACATTAAGCTTTACTTTCTTGCCTCAGATATTTTCACAAAATGTTAGAAAGCTGACAGACCCTGGGAAGTATGACTGTCATGCCTGATAATAAAATATTTAGATAATTTTGTTCACTGTTTTTACTTGATCTTCTAACATTAATTAGGATAATGACACATCTACATGTCATATGGCCACATAATAGCTATAGTAACTGCAAAATTTTTACAATTAGTCCTTTAGTATTTCAATTAGTTACAAAACCATATTTATCAAAAGGAGATCATAATAAGCATCATTTAATCATAAATTTTTTCAAACATATAGATGAATAAAGAACATTAAAAATAAAAACTAAAAATGATGAGAGACAAAAACAGCAGGCATTGGGCCCCCTGGTGGCTTAGGGATTAAGTCTCAGTGCTACCACCATGAGGGCCTGAGTTCGATCCCCAGCCAGGGAACTGACCCACATGGCGCAGCAGGCCTCTCCTGTCTCACCCACTGCTCCCCTCAGCAGTGTATTTCAGTAGATCCACCTATTCTGCTCCCCACTCTGTCTCTGGTGAATCCTTTCACCCCCGCTCCCACCACATATGGCCTACAACTGAGTTTTTCTATGCAAAAAATAAATGAATAAAATCTTTAAAAAAATAGCAGTCCTTTCACTAGAGCATTTTAAATAGCTCTTCCTATATGCCATTGGTAAAACTCTACAACACAAGTTGACTACAATGTTAAGAGAATAACAAGCATGAGTTCTTTGGTGGGGTTTGTAAAGAGAGTCCAGATATTCTTTCTAACAAAGTGAATTACCTATTCTTTATTCATGACCTGTCTTTTTTCTTCTTCCATTTTTTAGTTAAAAGTTTCTCTTAGCAGCATGCATTTGTCAATATCAACCAGCCCTAGTCTGCAAACACTGAAATTATACCACAGATTTATTCTCTGCGATTCATGCAACAGTATTTTTGTCTAGCCTATCTCACAGTAGGCCCTGCACAATCTACCCAGGGTTCCTGAATCTAATCATAACTACCTCTATGCAGGGAAAATGTGTAGCAAAGAGAAATAATTTTTTCAGGGTATATAATCAATGTAGAAAGTTAATAGAAACAATTAGGACCTGTGAATAGCTTTAACAATTGACAGTGGTGGAGGTTTTGTTTTGGATCTGTACTATCAAGATAACTGCCTCTACCTTTTATTTTGCTTTATCAGAAAACCAAGGCAAGATGAAATAATCCTCCAAGGAATAGTGGGAAACTATCTTTTTAGAACATCCAATAAGAGTAGTCATTGATTTTATTCTCAGGCACAACCCATGGTCAGACACTGTCAAGAACATCAGAAAATCAATTTGAAGTAGAGCTAGGTAAGCAAATATGGTAGGGGAGTTCTCAGTATCTCCAGCAGGACAGAGGTTCTGGTTAACATTAGTTTCTTTTCTGAAATCTGCAATTCAGGAGTTTCTCTTTGTAATCTTGAGTCATTAGTATGTTTTAGGAATCCAACAAAGTAAAGATAGAGGTATTTTTAAAATGTGGTAGTTTTTATTTTTTAGAATTTTTTTTTAGATTTATTTTTAGTTTTTTATGCATACAAGAACTGAGGTGTAGGCCAGAGGTGCAGGATGGGTGGTTAAGAGGATTCACCAGAGACAGAGTGGGGAGCAGAACAGGCAGAGCTACTGAAATACACTGCTGAGCGGAGGAGTAGGTAAGACGGGAGAGGTCTGCTGCACTATGTGGGAAGATCCATGGCCGGGTATCGAACTCATGCTGCAGTGGGTGGTGGTAGCTTGATGGAGCTGAGACTTTAACTCCTAAGCCACCAGGGAGGCCCAATGGAATAGTTTTTAGAGTAAAAAATTATCCACATTACTTGTTACTAATGATATGACTAATGAAAATTAATTAAGGTTTCTTTGTGGTGTTTATTTTTTTCTTTAGGGATTATATCATTAGGAATAAAGAATAGAATTACAATTTTTTAATTTACATTTAAAGTTTTAGTATAGGACTAGTCCCTTATTTTATGATCAAGCTACCATTTATTACTTTTAGCATTAGTTTGTATTTTTAAAATGTAATTTTTATAATTACATAAAATGTTTACATGGTTCTAAAGTCAAGCTACAAAATAAAATAAGCCTTACTTCCATTCTGTTGAAACTTCTCCCATCCCATTATATACCCAAATGTAAGTGTTATCATTTGTTTGAGATTTTCTTTCATTGTAGTTGACTATAGAGAAGGGAGGGCATTTCAATAGAATTACAGGGCTGCCAGAGGAAATGAAGGATGCCCAGTTAAATATAAACTTTAGATAAATAGAAAATAGGGTTTTTCCCCAATATAAATGTGATCCATGCAATATTTGCGATATACTTGAGATTGAAATGCTCCAAATATGTTTAAAGAAATAAGTTGTTTTATAAAAGTTTAGGCTTTAGAGAGAAAGGAAATGGATAGCAATGTGCGAAAAGACATTTTACCACACAGAGACGGTCTTAGGTTCCAGATAGAAGAATGAAATTTAATTTTATAGGGACTGTGGAGATATTTTTTTTGTGTGTGTTTTTGTGTGTGTGCTTTGTTTCTTTTGCTTTTTAGTGTTGGAGAAATATAATTTGACATGCACTTTAGGAAGAATAATATGGCAGTAATAAGTATGAGAACAAATTGCAGTAGGAAATTGGTCAAGATATGATAAAGAGTATGTTCATTAGGTGATGAAAATGGTTTGGAAGCGGAGATGGTTGAGACAGACTGCAGTAAAGCAACAGATTGGATCGCAGCACAAAAGAGATGCAGAGTTGGTCATGCCTACAAGTTTTTGTCTGTTGACCAGAATGATGATGGTGTTGTTAGCAGCTGTGAAAGGCAGAACACCGTGTTTTAGGGAAATCAGATCATGTAAATAGGGGTCATGTCAGGAGGAACAGACAGGATGGGCCTCAACATACAGGTAGATGCTCAGTAAGGAGCTACAGGTATTTTTCTGAACTCAGTGGTTTGGGAGTCTAGATATTTAAACTGTTAAGTTCCTCAATGAAACTCTCAATGAAACTCTCTTATTCATAATTAGAGGAAAATTAGGAACCAGTTATAGAATAACAAAGAGACAGAGGAATAAGAGAAAAGAAAAAATTGTGCTGAGACTTAGAAATCTTGAAGTCGGCCATCACTCACTCTTAAATCATTCAGAGAAGTAAAGTATATAGATTGAGAACCAGCAAAGGTGCTGGTAATTTTTGATGGTTATTTTGGAAAGTGGAATGGGTGGATCCCTGGTTTTGGAGACTGAGGAATAAATGCATGGTGAGGAAGTAGAGAAAATCAAAGCTGTGAAAGGGTTGGTACTTGAAGAGAAATGGAGGGGAAGGAGCCAAGAGGGAGACTGAAGATTTAATAAAAGACAAGTACAAAGTCCGATAAGAGTGTCCACCAATGTGATTAAAGGCATTAGTGGAGTGGTTAGCCTTAGAAATAAGAGAAAAACATTTTGCAGAGTTAAATGAAGGAAGAGAAAAAAGTGAGGAAAAACTTTAAAGATTTGATGTGTGACATTGGGCGTGTTGATGCTCTTTAGTTTCCACTTTTGGGTAAGAAAGGAAATGATTTTATGTGATTAATAGGAACAGGTTGGAGGGCTCATGGAAGAAGAACTTAAGTTCCAGTCTTCTGTCACATCTCAAAGCTCATCACGATGTCCTTTATTTAGGTCCCCAGCAAAATGGGGAGGAAGTAAGTGATTACAGCATTATACCTCAGTGTAATGCATTTCTTTCCAGCCAGGGTAACCCAAGAGCAAGCTGCTTAAAAATGGAATCTCTTCATGCTGAATGAGAGTTTCACAGTAGCCTGGCTCCTCCTGAAATATCAGACACAACTCTATATTTTAAGTGTGTTTGTAACTATTTGCCCTCCCTTGGTTGTAAAATCTGCTTTGACGTAGTTTATAAAAATAGAAAACAACCACCTCTATTCTTGTGGCTTCATATAAACTAACATAGATTCTCACATTGAGTTTAAATACAGCACAAATTTAAATTAGCTTCATGATATGGTCTGATGATATTGGAATAAATAGTCAAAGGAGCTTTTGTGTGCATTCATAAAATCCCATTGATCCCATAATTTCCAGTGCAACCCATTAAAGTACAGTCTCATTTCATATGACCTTTAGCTGGACTAATAGGAAAGGATCAGGTGAGAAGTTTCATTCTCCTAATTAAACAGGTTTAAAATAAGTACAACTATAAATATGCCAATACATATGTTAAAGGATAAAGATTTCCTAGTATATGGACTTAGGGAGTGATACCTGACACTTATCCTTGAAAAAGCTATTTATTATCTAGTAAAATGTGCAGATTTTTATTTTAAGGACTATGAAATATTGTATCAGTGGAACTAAAATGCATGCACTTTAATGTATAGAACCATAGAAGCAATGGAATTCAGATTTGGAAGTGCATTTAGGAATAAATTAGTTCTCTTTAAGGTTCAAGGGTGGAAAGCCAGAGAGAGGAAATGCTAACCAAAGCACAATTACTAGTAAGGTCATAGGTCTCTTGACTCGAAGTCCAAGGTGCTTATCACTTTAGAACAGTGACAAATTTCTATCAGACTTCTGGAGAACTATTCTTAGGACCAGAATAGTGAGTGTGTGACTTGTAGGCACTGAATGCGTATTTTCTTAATGGAACAACTCTCTCTGTTCTGGACACTGACCTCCTGGAAGTTAGAGAATCACCCTTGGCCTGTAGTTTTTCCAGTGGCTAATAAGGCAATATATGACATGATTGCTTGTGAAAAATAATAGCCATTTAGATTTTGCCATGTATCAGCATATTTGTTCATTCATAAGAACTTTCCCAGCAAGGAATCAGATGTTATTAGCCCATCAGTGCAGATAATAAAACTAAGGCTCAGTGAATTTCCAAAATCTTTTCAAGGTCAAGTAGTCAGAAAATGGTGACGTTTCAGCCCAGATGTTATTCCTCCTTATTGGTTTCTCTAGAATACTCACAAACTATAAGGAAAAGAAACCCAAGCATGTGTGTGAAGAGGTAGGAAAAAGACAAAGGAAAAGATAAGAGTTGACATGAAGAAAAAGCTGGTGCCAAAAAAGATCAGTACCCAGATCACAGAGGAAGTATTTTTGTTTTTCTTTGGGAAACCTGCTTGCAGGTTACAAGCAATAAAGACATGGGTTGACGCTTTAGAGTAGAGAGAAATGCTGTGTAATTTGAAAGGAGATAACAACTTCTAAGTACAGTTGAAGAGCAATGGGGTGGGAAAAGCACAGGTGTGGGAATCAGGAGATCTGGATTTTAATCTGGAGTCTGCCATTACCTTATTGTGCCCTTACATGAGGCCTTTCCCCTTGTGCCTCCTTAGTTTTCTCGGTTTAAAATGAGGTTTGTGTTTACCTTCATGGTTCTTAACTAATTTTCTTTTTTAAAGCATTCCAATTGGTAGAGATGGCCTACAATTTGGAAAATGTTCAAAGTGAAATTCTGTAAACCAGAAATGAAACCATGTTCTTGCTGAGTTTTTTTAAGCAAATTAACTTATACACTCTTGACTAATCACATGGTTATACTTGTAAAGGTTAATTAACCTACTAAACTAAATCATGGAATTATTCTCTTGGAATACTTTAAAATGGTACTTTATCCCTTTGCACCTTGGTTATAGCTTATAAAAGTTACATAGGTAACAGAAAAAAAAACACAACTGATTTTTAGCACATGAGCCATCACTAATGGTCACCAGAGATCTGAAATTTGTAGATTTTGTCTATAACAACTATCAATACACTCAAAGGAAATGCTAATTTATCTCACCATTGTTTGAGAGATTTTTAAGTCAGAAATTAACTGGAGTTGAAAGTTGTCAGTGTACTGAAACAGTGGTAAAACTCAAAAGATTTATTTTGTCTGAAGTTGAGGATGTTCCCTTATTGTACAAATAGATCCATAGCTATCATCCAGACAAGCAACTATTAGGTTAACTTCATAAGTTATATCACAGATAGATTTTTTCACTTACATATTGTTTTTGGGTATTGGTGAATGTACAGCCATTAATTGTAGGGCTATTGTTCCTAACTAGACTTTAACTTGGCATGGATGGTGTATTGGAGTATATTAGGGAGCTTATGAGCATTCTAAAATAGCAGAAATATTTTGGGCTTACATGAGTTTGTGGGAACATTGCTTTCACTAATTTCTCAAGTGGATCACACCAAAAGCTAAAGGTGACAACACAGGATAAAGAACCACCCCTCCTTATATCCTACAATAACAAGTCACAATTCAGGCATTTCTTTGGTAAAACTAGAAGCTAACTTAACCTTTAGCATAAAATTTCTATAGTTATTTATAATAAAACATTTACCTAATGGTTCATAACAGACCTCTCTAAGACACAATTCCCTTTTCTATTTGACCGTCTTTTTTTAGCTATACATTTCTGTACCCAATCCTTAAAACATCAAGAATATAAAACAAAACCCACAATGATATAAAACACTGATGATATAAACAGAAAATAACAAATAAGTGAAGATATATCATGCTCATGGATTAAAACACTTGGTAATTTTAAAATGTCAGTTCTCCTCAAACTGATAGAGTCAGTACATTCTCAGGTATAATCTTAGCAGACTTTTGGGGTTAGAAATCAACAAGTTTATTCTAAGTTCTAGGGAGATCTGGAAGACCTAAAGTATTCACTCACTCAACAAACACAAAGCTGGAGGACTTTCTCTACTTTGATTCAATGACTTGCCTAGCTCTGGTAGTTAAAATAGTGTGATAATGTCTAAAGATGGACTAATTAGAACAGTGGGATAGAATTGAGGCAACCAAAGAAGGAGTATGAAGTGCAAAGCAGGGAGGGGAAGCAAGAAACTATGGTAGAGTATCATGGTGCTTTGGTAGTGGCTGTGGTGTGGTGACCTTCCCCTGAAGAGATCTGAAACTACACTCCTAAATCATATAGTCTTGTAAACCAACACTCCCTTAATAAAAAACAATGCAGTAGAAAGCAAAACCAACCAACCAAACAAACAAAAAAACCCAATCCCCTTACTTATCCTGTCAAGACATTAATACATCATGATGGGAAACAAAAAGTCTTTTCAATAAATGATGCTGGAATTCCATAAAGGAATTAAACTTCAACCCCTACTTCACATGAGAAACAAGTATTAATTTACTATGGATTACATATCTATATGTATATAATTGAACAGAGATTTCAGGGAATAAAAACTCTATGGATCCTCTTAAAGGCATTTCAAAGTATTCTACCTATTCGAAATGTTGTTTCCAAATTTCCTTTCATATTTATGTAGCTCTAGTCAATATCTAGACCACACTGCAGTTCAGTCTGGTGGCTCTGAGATAATTGAGTGATTGACTAAAAAAAAAAAAAAAAGATAGAACCTCTACAACAAACTAGATGTGAAATCTCTTTGGCAAAGACATATATTCTCATTACTGTGTTTATTACTTGAAGTTTGGGGCAAATAATTCACTTACCTTTGATGGACAAAATGGTCTATATTTAGCTCAAATGGTTCCCAAAGAGATTTTTCTGGTCTCTAATATAATTTATTATACATATAGTATCTCTGTTTGTTCCCTACTTGCTTCTCTTCCCTCTACCCATTTTCAAAAGTCAAAAATAAAACATGCAGCACAAAACTATTTACCGGAGCCCATAGAGAACTGTTCCATCAGGATGCAGCCGGATCATTCGATTCTTCACTGTAACCCCATGCACAAATGACTTCTTGTCATTCAGAAAGTAGGTGTCTGGTACCCAGAGTTGGTCAGCTACCCTGTTATCTAGTGTGAGGTTTAGTGGGATTCCAGAATAAGAAAGCCTTTTGTCTTTCCAAGACTGCTGGAAATACATGGTGAGGGTATAATCCTGTGAAATAAAGAAAACCCAAAAAGGAATTTTACTATCATCATCATCATCATCATCATCATCATCATCATCATCATCATCATCATCACCATCATCATCATCATCAGCTTTCTGTTAAGAACATGATAGGATATCATATTGTGGATGCCAGAACCCCCAGTCCTGCTGTTCCTAAAAGCTTATATTTAAAAACATTGACATTTCAACCAAGAATACTCTATCCTGCAAAGCTCTCTTTCCTCTATGAAGAAAAAACATGGACCTTCTCCAACAAACAGAAACTACAGAAATTCATCACTACCAAACCCCCACTCCAAAGAATACTGGAAGAAGTCATGAAGACAAAACCAACAGAAGAAATACCAGGAAACACAGAATAAGGTAAGAATTAGAACCACAAAAGAGTAAACAAACAAACAAAAAATATGGATGATAGTATACCAATATTAACTCTAAATGTAAATGGACTAAACACACCAATTAAAAGACACACCATAGCAAGATGGATTAAAAAACAGAACCCAACCTTCTGCTGTCTACAAGAAACACATTTAATTGAGAAAGATAAGCAGAGATTAATAGTTAAAGGATGGAAAACAATCCTACAAGCAAATGGACCAAGAAGGAAGGCAGGAACAGCTATACTTATATCAGATAAAATAGACTTCAAACTTAAGAAGGTAAAAAAAAGACAAAGCTGGTCACTACATCATGATAAAGGGGACAATAAAACAGGAGGATATAACAATCATCAACATATATTCCCCAAATGAAGGAGCACCAAAATATATCAGACAATTATTATCATCCCTGAAAACAGACATTAAAGGAAATACATAGTAGGAGACTTCAACACCCCACTTTCTCTATTGGACAGATCAAAAAGACAAAAAGTAACCAAGGACATTAAAGCTCTAAATAAGGACCTAGACCACATGGGATTAACAGATATCTATCGATCACTTCACCCCCCAAAAATTGAATACACATTTTTCTCAAGTGCACATGGAACATACTCCAGGATCGATCACATACTAGGCCATAAAACAAACCTCAACAGATATACTAAGATCAAAATCGTACCAGCCTTCTTCTCTGATCATAAAGGAGTCAAACTGGAAATAAATCATAAAAAGGAAAAAAGAAACCTTCTTACCTCATGGAGACTGAAACCCACATTACTGGAAAACCAATGAATCAACGAAGAGATCAAAGAAGAAATTAAAAAATACCTAGAACTGAATGACAACGAGGACACAACTTTCCAGAATGTCTGGGACACAACAAAAGCAGTAATAAGAGAAAATATATAGCATTACAAGCTCACATCAAGAAACAAGAAACAACCCAAAGAAACAATTTAATCTCACATCTCAAAGAACTAGAAAATGAACAACAAAAAACCCCAAAAGAAAGTTTAAGAAAGGAAATAATAAAAATCAAAGCAGAACTAAATGAAATGGAAATAAAAGAAAAACAATCCAGAAGATTAATGAAACCAAAAGGTGGTTCTTTGAAAAAATAAACGAAATAGACAAAACACTAGCCAGGCTTACAAAGAAAAAACGAGAGAAAACACAAATAAATAGGATCATAAATGTAAAAGGAGAAATCAGAACGGACACAGCAAAAATTAAAAAAATAATCAGAGATTACTATAAACAGCTATACGGAAACAAGTATAACAACCTAGAGGATATGGACAAATTCCTAAAACTATACAATCACTCAAAACTAGACAAAGAAGATATAGAACACCTAAACAGACCAATCACAAGTAGTGAAATTGAAACAGTAATTGAAAACCTCCCAAAAAACAAAAGCCCAGGACCAGATGGTTTCACAAATGAATTCTACCAAACAATTCAAAAACTAAATAGTCCCTATATTACACAAACTCTTTCAAAAAATCGAGAAGGAAGGAGTACTACCAAACACATTCTATGAAGCAAATATTACTCTAATACCAAAACCAGACAAAGACAATACAAAAAAAGAAAACTACAGACCAATCTCCCTAATGAATACTGATGCAAAAATATTCAACAAAATCTTGGCCAATAGGATCCAACA
>PVIJ01015650.1:0-35607 GCA_004024925.1 Scalopus aquaticus
TTCCATAGTGGTTGGACCAGTTCACATTCCCACCAGCAGTGTAGAAGAGTTCCTTTTTCTCCACATCCTTTCCAGCATTTGTAAAACACTACTTTCAATTCTTTTGAATATATACCTGAGATGGAATCATTAAATCATGTGGTAATTCTTTTTTTTAATTTTAATTTTAGCATTCCATTTTTCCTCCTCTATCTATGTACATGTTCCACTCACCCTTAATCAAGCCATCTCTGCCAATGCCCCAGTCTGCCTCCCTCCCTTATCTCCCTCTCTCTCGCCTGTTCTCTGTGGTATCTATTAAGTTGTTTTTAGTTTCTTGACATATCCCATTACCATTTTTCATAGCAGTCATATCATTTTATAGTCTCTCCCACAGTACACAAATTTTTCAGTTTCTCCACATAGTTGTCAACACTTACTATTTTCTGTTTTATGATAGTAGCCATCTTAGTAGCTGTTAAATATCAATACTTATATTTTTTGGTTGTGCGTTCTAGGTTTTTTTTTTTAAATATTTTTTAGGGCAGTTTTAGGTGGCAACAACACTGAGAGGAAGATATGGAGATTTCCCATATGCTTCCTGACCCCAATATTCACAGCCACGATGGGCATCCCCGCCAGAATGGTACATGTGTTACAACTAAAGAATCTACATTCACAGCGTCATCACCTGAAGTCCATAGTTTATATTAGGATTCACCTTGGACTTGTACATTGTATGGGTTTGGACAGAGATATGATGACATGGATATACCATCATAGCATCATGAAGAGTCCTTTTACTGCCATGAAAATGCCCTTCTGTGCTCCCTTCCCTTCATCTCCTGGCAACCACGATCTTTTTACTGTCCCTATAGTTTTACCTTTTCCAGGATGTCATGTAGTGGGCGTCAGACCGTATGTAGCCTTTTCAGATTGGCTTCTTTAGGCATTTAGGTTTCCTCTTGTCTTTTCATGGATTGATAGCGTATTTCTCTTTGGCACTGTCTAATATTCATTATCTGATGTGCCACAGTTTCTTTATTCCTTCATCTACTGAAGAACATCTTGCTTTTCAAGATTTGACCATTATCAATAAAGCTGCTGCAAACATCCCTGTGCGGGTCTGTATATGGACATGAGTTTTGAGTTCCTTTGCATAAATACTAAGGAACCTGACTGATACATCACATTGTAAGACAATGTTTAGTTTTCTGGTAAAGTGCCAAACTGCCTTCTAAAGTAGCTGTAACATTTTGCATGAATGTGAGCTCCTGTTGTTCCACGTCCTTGGCAGCATTTGCTGTTGTCAGTGTTCTGGATTTTGGCAGTTCTAGTAAATGTCTTCTTGTTTTATTTGCATTTCTCTAATGACCCATGATGTGGAACATCTTTTCATGTACTTATTTGCCATGGGTATATCTTTAGTGAAGTGTCTATTGAGGTCTTTGACCCTTTTTAAAATTGGGTTGTTTTCTTATTGTTGAGTTTTGAGAGTTCTCTGTATATTTTGGCTAACAGTCCCTTATCAGACATGTCTTTTGCAAATATTTTCTTTATGTCTGTGGCTTCTCTTTTTAGTCTCTTGGCAGTGTTTTTCGCAAAGCAGAAACCTCTAATTACAATATGTCTAACTTACCAATTCATTAATTCTTACATGGATCACACCTTTGTTTTGCATCTAAAAAGTCACCGCCAAACCCAAGGTCATCTAGACTTTTTTCCTAATGATATCTTCTACAAATTTTATTGTTTTGCATTTCCCACTTAGGTCTGTTACCGGTTTTGAGTTATTTTTGTCAAGGACCTAAAGTCTGTTTCTAGATTTTTTGGAGGGGGGTATTATAAAGGTTTTTATCAAGGCTTTTGTTCTTAGGGCATTGTAACTTGAAATTTGAAAACAATAACTTAAGAATGCTAGCAACAAATTTGATATTTTTTTTTTTTAGCATGAGAATGTTTCAGCACTATTGAAAAAACTGTATTTGCTCCTTTATCAAAGATGAGTTGACTACATTTATGTGAATCTATTTGTGGGTTCTCTGTTCTGTTTTATTGATCTGTTTGTCATTCTTTCACCGGTAGCACCCTGTCTTGATTACTGTAGCTTTATTATAAGTCTTGAAGTCAGGTAGTGTCAGTTTTCTGACATTGTTTTTCTCCTTCAATATTGTGTTGATTGATTGTTGATAATGGTGTCAAAGCAATTTAGTGGAAAAAGAATAATATTTTAAAAAATTGTGATGAAATAATCATGTATCATATAAACAAAGAACCTCAGCCTATACCTTGCACTTTCTAGAAAGCTGAAGTTAAAATAGATGCCAGACCTAACTAAATCATAGAGGGTAAGAAACTTTTAGATGAAATACACAGGAGAAATCTTTGTGACTTGGAGTACCCTCAGAGTTCTTAAATTTGACATCCAAAGCATGATACATGAAAGAAAAAAAATTGATAAATTGGACAATCAAAGTTAAAAACCTTTATTGTCCCAAAGACAGTGTTACTAGAATGAAAAGAAAAACTATAGAGTGGTAGAAATACTTGTAAATCACATATGTGGTGAAGGACTTCTATCTTCTATCTAGCATGAAGTAGTTACCAGTAAGAGTCAACAATAAGAAAATAGGCAACCAATAAAAATGATGGGCCAGAGACTTGAAGATGCTAAACCAAACAACACATACAGTGACAAAAAAGCACATGAAATGATACCCATTAGTAGTTGGAAAATGCAAATTAAAACCACAGTGAGACAAATACCTATTAGGACGGCAGAGATAAACAAACAAAAAATTCTTAGTTCTTGCAGGTAGGCAAACGATAGTACAACTACTTTGAAACAGTTTGACAGGTTCTTATAAGGTAAATGTCCATTTCCCATACTACTCATTGGTATAGCACTCACAGCTATTTAAGAGAAACGAAAACCTAGGTTTAAACAGAAACCTGAACTCAGATGTTTATGTTGCTCTATGAAGAAGTACCAAAAATCTAGAAGAACCTAAATGTCCTTCAATTGGTGAATAAATAACAAATCATTGTACACCCCTATAAACTATTGACACTTGCATCAACGTGGACAAATCTTAAAGCATTTTGTTGAGTGAAACAGCCCTTCTCAAAAGACCAGGCCCTTTATGATTCAGTTTATGTGGAAAGATAAACTCCAGGAATGGAGACTAAATCAGTGGTTGCCAGGTTTTGAGGGCGTGGAAAAGGTGTGGATTACAAAGGAGTGGCGTGAGGGAATTTTGGGGGCTGATAGGACTGCTTTTTACCCATTGTGATGGTTACAGTCTACATTGGTCAAAACTGAGGGAACTGTGCATCATAAGGCATGAGTTGCTTTATATAAATTGAAAATTAATATTTCTTAAAAAGTAAGTTCAGTGATACTCCTAGATACCAGGTCAGTATTCAAAATCTGGATTTCTGTATATAACAGTAATAACCATAAGATGAAAATTTAAGAAAGATGACATAACAGCATCAAAAATATGAAGTACCTGGGAATAAATCTAGTGAAAGGTGTTCTATATCATTACACAAGCTGATTCTAAGATTTGTATGGAAATGCCAATGGTGAGAATAGCTAAGGTAATAATACTGAAGAAAATCAAAGTTGCAGGATTTATACTATTGGATATGCTATGCAAAATAAATAAATAGATTAGTGAACTAGAATAGAGTCCAGAAAGAAATCCACAAATAGATATCTGTATATTTCTGTATAATTGTGTGTATGTGTATACAGATATTTATGATTAAGATTTTGTGGAAAGAAAAATCTTTAAAAGTAATTGCCCACCCATATTGAACAAAACTAATATTGACCCCTCCTTCACGTCACATACAAAAATAATTGCCAGGTCAATTGTGAAAGGACAAAAAAAAAAAAAAAACTTCAAGAGGTACTCAACTCCTAAGTCACCAAAGAATGAGGAATGAACCACAGTGAATAACTACCACACATCAACCAGAACAGATAACATTTAAAAACAAACAAATATGATAACAACAAAAACTTGAAAAGACCAAGTGTCAGTAAGGACAGAAAACAGCTGGAACTCACACACAGATGGTGAAATTGTAAACTGGTGTCTCTACCTTGGGAAATGTGTAGTATGATTAAAGCTCTTTTAAGTGCACCAGGCTAATGATCCAGCACATCTACTCCTCAGTATATGCTCAACAAAGCTGTGTACTTATTTTCACAAAGACATGTGCAGACACAATTCACAATAATCCAAACTGGAGACAACCCAGATTGGCCCATCAATAGAAGAATGACTAAGTACACTGTTGTACAGTCAGTGAAATATGACAATTGTTATTTGGACAGCATGGGCTCAGATATAATGCTGAGTAAGAGTTCAGACATAGGGCCTCCCTGGTGGCTCAGGGGGTTAAGTCTCAGCACTATGAAGTATCTGCAGCCACTGTAGCATGGGTTCGATACCCAGCCAGGGAGCTTCCCACACGGCGCAGCAGACCTCTCCTATCTCCCCGCTGCTCCCCTTAGCAGTGCATTTCAGTAGATCTGCCTCCTCTGCTTCCTGCTCTGTCTCTGGTGAGTCCTCTCACCACCCTACACCTCTGGTCCACACCCCATTTCTTGTATGCATAAATAAATAAATAAATTTATTTTTTAAAAGAGTTCAGATACAAAGCGCCCCAAGACAGACAAAATTAACCTGTGGTATAAGAAGTTAGGATACCTGTGGAGAGGGAGATCAGTGGTCCGAAAGTATATCAGATCAACTTCAGGAGCTTTACATTTCTATATCAGGAAGATAGTTATGTGAATATGTTAACTCTGTAAAAAAAAATTTTGGGCTATCCAGTCCATGATTTGTATTGATATACATGTTAAATTTGAAATTTGAAAGTTTATTGAAAATGTTTTGATTAGCTAGAGGAGTGTCTTAAGATTGTGTTTGTTTCTTTTTTCAGAAGTAAAGTTTGTGTTATCAGTGTTGTAAGGGAGAAAATTATTTGTATCTACAAATACAAAAAACTAGCTCTATAAGTAAATATAGAGAACAGGCTTAAATTCTTTCCTAAGTAAATCAAGACATTCCAGGTTTCTTGAGGTTTTTTTATTGCTTCTGTTGCTAAGGATAGACCCATTTTTCCTGTTTCCTCTGTTTTTTCCTTTACAAAAGCATACATTTTTGGAAATCATTCTGTATTAGTTTATGTAGACAGACATCTTTTTTCAGATAGCTGTTAATACTTCATTGATATTATATTTACATCATTTATCATTTGTTGACATTGAGATTATTTCTGACTTTTTACCAATGTGTCTGAGTGAACAATATTTCACACACGTTTGTACAAGTATTTATATAGGACAATGATCAGAAGTAGAAGTTTTGGATCTTAGAGAATATATATTTTATATATATAGAGAGAAAGAATTAAAATACATATATATTACTATAAACTCTTCGGAGATCATTTTAAATAACAGGAAAATTTACAAGATCAATAGCTGTTAACAATTTGCCTGTTTCCTTGGCATTATCACTGGTTCTCTCTTCACATACTAACATGATCTGTGTTCCCATTTGAGAGTAAGTTGTACCCATCATGGCCTTCTATCCCAAAGTTCTTCAGTGGGTTTCCAGAGAATAAGGACTTTTCCCCTACTGACAGTACTACTGTCAACCCCAGTAACCCCCAACTTTATTTAATACTTCTCTCCAGTCTACTAGTAGTAGTCTAGTCCTGTCTGTTGATCCAGGATTCTTCATATCATTTTTCCCTCTAATACAAGATCCAATTGAAGATACTACATTTACTTGTAACGTTTTAGTCTCCTTTCATTTGAAATAGTAACTTGGCCTTTCTTTGTCTTTTTTTAACAGCTTTATTGGGATATAATTCACATGCTATACAGCTTACCCTTTTATAGAAGCTGAGATATATTTCACAGCCATAAAATTCATCCTTTTAAAGTATATAAATCAATGATTTTTAGTGTATTCACTGAGTTAGACAAATCTCACCACTATCTAATTCCAGAACACACTTATCACACACACCTCCACCCCAGCCCAAACAAACTTGTACATGTTAGCAGTATTCCCCATCCACCACCACCACCACCCCACCACCCCATGGTTCATCCATTTTGTAACAAGTATCAATATTCATTCCTTTTCATAGTTGAATAATATTCCATTCTATGGATATACCACCTTTTGTTTATGCATTCATCAGTTGCACTTTTTTGCCATTAAAAATAATGTTACGGACATTCTAGTCCATGTTTTTAGCACTTTTGTATCTAAAGTTCTGATTTAGGCTTCATATATCACTATAGCAGTCAGCAGAAATTTCTAGGCTGTTGCTTCTTGTAGGTTTTGTAGTGGGACATACATAGTCAGAGAAATAATTGTTTTTTTTTTAAAGATTTATTTATGCATATAAGCTGGGGTACAGGCCAGAGGCGTGGGGTGGTGAGAGGGTTCACCAGAGACAGAATGGGGAGCAGAACAGGCAGATCGACGGAAATACACTGCTGAAGGGAGCAGCAGGTGCCCCGGCCGGTTGTCGAACTCCCGTCGCCGCTGCGGATAGCTCCAGAGCGCAGCGCTTAACTGCTGTGCCACCAGGGAGGCTGAGAAATAATTGTTAGGGAAACATGGCCTAGGCACTTTTATCACTCTGAAATGGTCTGTAACTAAAAAACTTGACCATGAGTCTGGATAAACTTCTGTTTGCAGCTATTATAGATTGTTCAGCTCCTGAGGCCGTAGGCCTTTTGCCTGACTTGTACTAGGCCTCCCACTACAGTGCGCTAACCTTAAGACTTCCTGTCTTCTCCTTCCTGCTTACCCTTTGTGGGCAATGCTGTTGCAAAGAAATAACGTCAGTGTGACCTTGTTAGATGACTGTGGGAGCTGTAAGGCCTGTAACTCCCTTTTTTGTGGGAGGGGCAATGGGCTGTGTTTACCTGAGGTCTGAGGAAAGATGAGCAGTTTTCCTCTTCTCACTTTTCCCTCTGCTCAGTCAGATTGGGTGAGAATCAGCAACCCATCAGCCTCTTGAAGATGAATCTGTTTGTATTTCCTGGCAGGAAGCAGCCGGTCTTCAGGGACCAACTGAAGAGAAGCTGCCTCCAGAATTAGTAGATGAGTTTGCTGGCTAATGATATCCTCACTCCCTCTAAACTCCCCGTGGCCAGAGGTTATTTGTGAATACAAAGAGATTGTGTGGGTGCTCTAAGGAGTTGGGGTCGGAGCGCAGCCAGAGTAAGTGCGTGTTGGTGACACGCAGCAGTTCTTCCTTGACTTCCCATGGCACCACTGGAATTTCTTTCCCTTCTTCCGCTTTTCTACCACACTGAGAAGATACCTGTGTCCATGTCTTATTTCTCTTATGATCTCGTTTTCATTGGTGTCCTCCAGTTTACAGAGCAAAAAAGCCTTGCACCAAATGTTTAAGGATTGTTGTCTAAGTGACTGAGCCCCAAGTAGGCAGGCCACATTAAGGGAGACAGCCAAAGAGGCATTTTCTAGTCTAGTGTTCTTTCCTTCGTGCGTTAATAAGGTATATTATGGATAAAATCTCCTGACTCTTGTTGAATGACACCTTTTATTTACTTTTGTTTTTTTAAATAACCGCTGGCACAACCTTGAGAAGGGTAGGGATGGCCTTTATTTAATATAACATAGATTGTTTGGCTGGGCGCCCACGTCTTGGTTTCTATCACCAGCTTATTAAATGAAGTTTTACAGGATTGGACTAGAGCGAGGAATTACGAAAGGTTGTATGCCCTTGCACTGGTAGTTTGCCCTTAGTAAAGGGAAATTCCTGGGTGGAGATAGTTATTTAACTGGCATTCAAATATAGGTGAGCTGTGAGCTCTATCTCGTCTCCTCCCAACCTTTACAAAGCTTTTCTTGACACATGTATGACTAAAGAACAGTGATGTAAGATGGAAACTAGATTGCTTTCACCACAGCTGTCCTATGAGGTCATCCTGGGGTTCTGTGACCCAGCATAGCAGTGTAGTCTTTGTTGTGTATCTCAGTGAATTGTGCTCCTTAGTTATTATTGGGATTCTAGACATTGAGAGCATGATCTCCTACTGGTCGTCTACTAAGTACCCCAGACTTCCAGTAGGTATTAAGATATAACCTCAAAAAATAGGTTAGATGAATCTCAGTGTTGTATGTGTCGCCAAATTTTGCTCTCTCTCAAATTCTGCCTTCTAGGCAGCCCGTCCTTTCTGACCTTCTGGGGAGGAGGTGAAAAATCCACCTCCAACCATTTGTTAGGAGAATATTGATGCCCAAATTCCTCTCCCCAGAGATTCTGATTTATTATTCCTCAGTGCAGCAGGATATTTAAGAGCTTCTCAGGTGATTTTATTTTTTTAAGATTTATTTATTTGTGCATACAGGAACTGGGGTATAGGCCAGAGGTGCGGGTATGTGCGTGAGAGAATTCACCAGAGACAGAGTGGGGAGCAGAACAGGCAGATTGACTGAAATACACTGCTAAGGGGAGCAGCGGGCAAGGCAGGAGAGGTCTGCTGCGCCATGTGGGAAGCTCCCTGGTTGGAATCGAACTCGTGCTGCAGTGGCTGCAGATAGCTTCACAGTGCCGAGACCCAACCTGTTGCGCCACCAGGGAGGCCCAGCTTTAAGACAAATTTTTAAACTTGCCTGATCCTCAGGCCCTTCTGGAACACTTATTAAAAATGCAAATTTTGTTTCCATACTAGACCTTATGAAACAATCTTCAGAGTGGGCCTTTCTTTCTTAAGTGATTCTTGTCATTAGACGAAAGTGGGAAATTGCACTTCAGAAAATTGCACGAAGTAAGAGCTCAGTAAGAGTCAGTAAAGAAGACCTTTTCCTCCTGGAGTTTTACAGACTAGCTAAAGTCCACAATCCCAGAATTCAAAAGAACACACACTATTTGCAAGGGCAAAAAGGGGATGTTTACTGTACTTAGGTGCTACATAATGCTTAAATGTGCGGATGGCAAATGGCAATAGACTACTTTTCAATCTGTGTGAGGGGAATTAAAAACTGGAGCTTTGTGAACATTATTCTTAGGGTCTGTTATATGCAATGGACTGCATTTCAGGTAAGATGGTGAAATTAGATATTTTGGTATTATAGTAATAGGGATTTATTTTTACATTTTAAATGGACAGGCTTATTAGGACTGGTTTTCTTAATAGACAATCCTGTGGTCTGCTTTCTACTAAATTTCACTTGTGGCAAGCTTATTGTATTGGTAATAATTTTGCTTTTCATTTTAACTGTGAATATGTGGTCTTTGGCATGGCAGGTGACATTTGGAAGGGGACCATGGCCCTGTCACGTCCAGGTGTGCTTATATTGCTGTGTATGGAATACACTTGGGAACTTTGTGCCTGGCTATTGTAGGGACCTGTATTTACCTTTTACACATCTCCACCTTTTCACACTCCTGAGTCATGAATCCTATGATCCTGTATTAAGCTTATTTATGTTAATTATACAAACTAATGTTTACTTAGCTAATGCAAAGGATAGTTTTCATTAACATTGACTTCATACTTCTTCCCTCTGAAGAATGTATGCATTATGACTGATTAAGAAGTATATGTACTTGAACTTTCTGTTGCAAAAGATTTTATATGTATTTATATACAAACATGGATTTTATATATGTATAAAATAAGTAGATTATGTATTTATATGTATATACATATTTTTTTCCAGTATGGAAACTTCTGAAAATTACTGAAAAATACACGAGAAAGTCACCCATAATGCCGACCCAATTCAGAGTCTGCCTCTGTGGACTTGCTGCCTTACTTTATTTCAGTCTTTCAATGTGCCAGGTTTTTCCAGTTTATAAACTGTGATCTGTTTAGTAAAAGTTGGACCTGTATATACTGCTCATTTTGCTTGATATTAATTCATCTGTGGCAGGGACAGAATAGGGCATCTCAATACTTGATTAAAAGTTTAATAAAATTATTTAGGTTAATGATTTATACAAAATATTTACTAAATATATACATACATTTTTCAGATGTTTTATAAGGGTGGGTTTCTGTAATAGTGTAATCTGAACAGCCATTTTCATGGGCTCTTCAGTGGGGAAGTCACATAACAGGGGCAGATGGTGTGCTAGGCACATGGCCTTGATTTAGACCATCTCCAGTCTCCTGGATCTTTCCTTTCCAGTCACATTTGTAGAAGTACATCAGATGGTGTAGAACCCATCCTCAGAAAACTAAACTTTTTGGGTTGTAACTAGTCTTTTTCATTTTCTCTCCATTTCAATCTATAGGAAGTTACTGGAGCAAAGTTTTCCCAGAATTGTTCCCATGTGATTTTGATAAAGCTCCCAGTTTAGGTGGCACCTGCTGGGCCCCCTGCTTCACTCAGCTACTTTGCTGCTCCCTGCTCTCATCTGCTCTTGCAGGGAAATCTGCATACATCCCTCGTCCTTGCTTGTGCATTTTCTTCATCTGGAATTTTATTCCCTCCTCTCTGGGAGTTCATGTCCCTTTGCCTTCAAGACCTTCCCTGAAGTGCATCTTACCCGGGAAGACTTCCTCTCTGATTTGATGTACATCTTCTAGCACGTTCTCTTTTTATTTTCGTCCAGATGTTACTTTTCAACTATTTACTCAGCTTATCATATCAGGGACCTGCCGTCTATGCGGTTTCCCCACAGCGCCCCTTGTGAATTTAGAAACCATAGTGAATTTGGTCAGTCCAGACCTGGCAATTTCTGAGCGGGAAAGGGAGACTGATAGCAAGGCACTCACTGCTGCAGGCGGCATGCCCAAACCTGACTGACTCCACGGGGCTCTCCAAAGATGACAGAATCTCCTCTTCAAAAAGAAAAAAGCCAAACAATACAAATAGCAAGTAGAAACACCACCCTCTCAAACTTTGGTGTCGAGCAAATGTTTTGTGGGAAATCCCTTTTTCTTTTCTTTTCTTTTCTTTTTTTTTTTTTAAACTCGCAGGTATTTATTTTACTCTGTGGGAGACAACCCATTACTTTTCGCTTCGCTGTTTAATTTGTGTGGGAAACGCTTAAAAAAATTAGCCAGCACAGTTACTGGGAGTTACTTCGTTTTCCACTCTACCTTATTTCTAGATCTGGGTTTGTGTCTAGCTCAGGAGAACCCACAGCTCATTCGCAAATGGCACTGAGGGGACAGAACCAGGTGCCCAGGGAGCTGTGTGGGTGTCCATCAGGACCCGAAGTCAGATTCCCAAAGAAGGCGGCGGTGTCCCCACCCCCACCTGCAGAGCTTGCTTTCTGCTTTCAGGTTCTGAGCTCTCCACTTTGGAGGTTCCTTCCAATTAAAAATAGAACCACCATATGATCCAGCAATCCCACTTTGGGGTATTTCTGAACAGCAGATTATAAAATTAATTCCTGTCTTAGCTTTCTAAACAATCTGGTGTGAAAACGTTGAGGAGTAGTTTAGAGTTTTGGCCTGTGGTATCTAGAGCATCAGGGTCTTTCAGGGCTAATGAAAATGTAAAAGACTGAATTAGTAACCTCTGCCCAATTTAATCATGTATGAATCACCAAATTGCAAAATGTTTACCTCTCTCTTCTAAAATAACATCTTCTCTTGTACAGTGATAATCAAAAGATTTGAAAGGTTGATAAAATACCCGAATCCATGGATCATTCTCTCAAAAGATTCTGGGATGGTTATGATTACTCATTTTAACAGCAACACGTCAGCTCCCTTCCAAAACCAGAAACTGGATTAAAGATAAGGAATTAGCCTTAGGAAGAAAGAGGCTTGCTTATAATCAGGAATAGTGAAGTGAAGATGAGTGTGAAAAGGAGGGAGAGAGGTGTGGAAACAGCAAGGTCTCTCAAATAAGGGCACAAAAATTACAGTTAGGAGACAAGATGCCCCAGATTCCAGGGAAAGAGGACGTGAAGATGACAGAGTGGACAAGGGAACTTTGGGGTGAGGACAGGGGACGTTCTGACACCCAGAGTGGGCTACACTGGCGGTCTTTGGTCTCCTTGTCTCTCTGCGCTGTGGCCCAGGTCTGGTTCTGGTTTCCCTGTGGTACTTTGCCCCGTGGTCCAGCTTCCCGATATCATAACTGCCAGGGCCCCAGAAGGGGAAGTGTGAGGACAGATGCAGTGGCTTAAATTAGCACAGCCCAGGAACAGGAGTAGACGGTGATGCTGCTGCTGCATCTTTTTCTGCCCCAGCCTCTCTCCCCTCATTCCTTTTCTGCTGGAGCCCCAGAGGCTCCCACATACTGAGGTACCAGCAGAGAAGTGGAAGTCATTGTCTCTGAGCTAACCTTGGAAGTCCCCCACCAAAGGAGAAGCTGTCTGAACAGCTGCCATGTGGTTTGTGGGACCCTTGCCCAGGAGTCAGCCTTTTTCATTTCCGTGTGGAGATGTCTTAGCTCCTCAGCGTGACTGCTGAGTGGCCACGTCAGCCCAGTTAGCAACCTCTGAGATGCACCGACAGCAATATCTTCATCTTCTCCGAGAAATAATCCTCAGATGCTAAGTGATCAGAGGATTCCTCTTTTTAGGAGTAAGAAAAAACAGGCTTAGGGATGTGCAAGTCACAATAAACTATAAACCCTGACTTGTTTCTTAGGATTAGTTTTGGCATCAAGGGGCAAAGAGTCAGCTAGGATGGAGGTGATGGTTACCAGGAGACAAGCCTGAGGTGGGTTTCTTGTTAATGGCACTTTCATAGCAACTGCTTTCCACACTGGCTGTGGAGCTGAACGAGGGGCCCGCAGTTACCCCTGAGTCTGGCTGGTGTCCCCATCGTTTTTTTTGTTGTTGTTGTTGGTTTTTTTTTGAGGCCCCAGAGTTATTTTTAGCCTCAGGGCCTTGGAAGCAGGTGTGGTCCAGGCTTGAAGGCCATGCCTGGAATGTGTTCAAGTCTTGTTGTGCGTGTGTATTTAAGAGCTGAGAATAGTGCTGAGACCGCTGTAGAGACTTTGTTCGAAGAATTTGTGCTTTTCCAGTAAGAGGACTGAATGTCATGCTGTGTTTCATTTGTGAGGCCTTAACTAGTTCATTTTGGAAACTATGCATTGAAACACATTTTAAGAGTATTAAGGAATCTATTAATTAAAAAAGAAAATGAGCTATAAAGCCTTTTTTATACAGAAGAAAACTTTTGTATTCAGAGTCCTACCCCAGCTGACCTATTCTAAAAGTCCAGGTTTATAGTCACAAGTGTATGTTTTTAAATTTTGTTTTTCTCAGCTCCTTCCTCCAAAACATTATTGTTATTGAAAGTGATGCTTTCAAAGGTCTTTTGTGAAGCAGAAGTTCAACTTTTACCTGAAGAGTAAACATCACTTTTCCTATATTGTATTTGTTCATCTTCTTACCCAACTTGACCCCCACTTTTCTTAACAGGAGGGGTGCAGGCAGGACTGTTGCAGTTATTAGCACCTCGCTGGAAACGTCATGCCTTTTTTCTTGGATCTTTTCCTTTGCAGTTTCCAAGATTCTGCAAAATAATATAAATATTACCTTTAATTGCCCAAGTAAAACTACTGTGAGAATTTATATTTGTCCACTCTTTGTGACTGTAGATGGGGGTGATAGAGGTTCTATTTAGGGCTGATTTTGTAATTTGATCTTACTCCCTGAATATATCATGACCATCTCTCATCCTTAAGATTTTTAGATGTTGCTTGATGCTGCGCTGCAAGTTTCTCATCATCTGTAAGTTAGTCTGGCCCCTGCGTTTAAATTGAAAGGTGAAGCAGTTTCTTGAAAATCACTTTAAAAAGACCCTGGTAAGCTATTTTGAAATTATCTAATAGTTTGGCTGTCTAGTTTTACTTATTTTAGTATTAAGAGGTTTAAAGTGGACAAAATTCCAAAATGTTACTGTTATAATGTGGGCTCAGGTGGGGCTGGTGGGAGGTTTGGTGTTGGTGATTTCTTTTTTTTTTTTTAAGTTTTATTTATTTTTGCATACAAGCCGGGGTGCAGGCCAGAGGTGTGGGGAGTGAGAGGGTTCACCAGAGACAAAGTGGGGAGCAGAACAGGCAGATTGACCAAAATACACTGATGAGGGGAGCAGAGGGCAAGGCAGGAGAGATCTGCTGTGCCATGTGGGAATCTCGCCGGCCAGGCATTGAACCTGCATTGCAGCCGCAGACAGCTCCACAGCGAAGCGCTTAACCTGTTGCGCCACCAGGGAGGCCTGGTGTTGTTGATTTCTAATTATGGTCCGTTGTTCCTGCTGAGCCTCTGGGAAAAATGAAATTAGAGCCCCTCTCCCCTTAGACTGTTCCAGATTCTCCAGCTGTTCCCTAATAGCATTGTTTTTGTCATGGAGGTACATTTTATCTTTCAGCTAGTGGAATTGTGTTGTTTGCAGGGGGTGGGGTGGGACAAGGGTGGAACATGGATAAGATGATAAGCTTAGGGTGACCAAACTCCTCACTGTGGTAGCCTGACTCTCCCAGTCCTTATGTTAAGATTGGATACACCTTCTGACAAGGACAGCTTCTGACAATGAAAGCGTTTTTCTTCATTTTCACATAAAGATCCTTGAAACCACTCTCTTGGCGTATAGCTCTATTCAAGCAGACACCGTGTTTAACAAGGCTGTGCTCTATTAGTACCCTTCGTGTTAGCAAACCAAGATCTCTTCTTAGGTACAACACATTTGTGGAATTGGAAGAACTGTCTTAACATTAATAGTCATCAATAGTCATCTTTCTTGCTATAGTACGTCTTTTCATTGGGTTGCCAAGTAATGCACTTGTGTATAGAAAGCACAGCTTCTCCCTTTGTAGTTTTAGGGAAGCTTTTTCATACAGAAAAGTTCAGTTGCCTAGAAATTGTTCGTTTCCAATGGCTGAAACCATAGTTCTGAAGAGAGACTGAGTGCCTCCCTTCCTCCTTGGCATTTGCCCCATTCAGCATTCCTTGGGCCAATATATTCATTGACCACAAGCTTCCCAGGGTGTCTCACCACTTGCTGTCTCCACTCCCCCCTGAGTTTTCTTAGCCACCCAAGTATGCCCTTCTCTGACTATTCAAACGTGCAGCCACCTACCTCAGTTTTCCTTCTTCCAGCCCCATCTTATGTTTTCCCCATGGCAGGCGCCATATTTTGGTGGTGCTGTTTGTTAGGTGTCTCCCATCACTAAATCAGAAGTTGCAAGAGGACAGAAAGTTTTTTTTGTTTTTTTTTTTAGATTTATTTCTGCATACAAGCTGGGGTGCAGGCCAGAGGTGTGGGGCAGTGAGAGGTTTCACCAGAGACAGAGTGGGGAGCAGAACAGGCAGACTGACCGAAATACACTGATGAGGGGAGCAGCGGGCGAGGCAGGAGAGGTCTGCTGTGCCATGTGGGACTATCCTGGCCATCAAACTCGGCTGCAGCTGCTGACAGCTCCACAGCGCTGCGCTCAACCTGATGCGCCACCAGGGAGGCCCCAGAAAGGTTTTTATTATTATTATTATTATTATTATTATTATTATTATTATTATTATTATTATTATTTTAAGTTTTATTGATCTGCCATTAGTTTATATAACTATCATTTGGGGCACATGATCTCAACTTCCACTGAGGATGCTGGTTGGCTTCTGGCTGCCTTTCCTCAGCAGTGCCTGGCCCTGCATAGGTGCCCAGGACCTATTTGTTAGTTGGTTGAATGACACATCCTGAAGAAAACCAGGAGGTTCAAATTAGTCTTCATCCGACTTCTATTTGGCTTATTCTGATTCTTCTCTTCTCCTCCCTCCAGGCCACCTTTATGGCAAAATGTTTTCTCCTCAAAGCTCAGTTTTAACCTACCCCAGCCACATTTTCTCTGCCCCAGCTATTCCACCTGGGGGCCCTTTCTCACACCCCCAATACCACCTCATATCCCACCCCCTCTTCTGGAGAGTAGAGACCCAACTATTTAGGCAGGAGGAAGATCATTTCTATTTTTTTAGGTTTCTATTATGTTTTTTCTGCAGATCATGTTTAATGAGGTAAAGTAGGTTTACATCTTCGTGTCTGCTCCAGGGGTTATAAATTCAAACCTCTACAAATGTACACTGTCACCCCCGTCCATCCCCAGAGTCCCCCAGTCCTCCACCTTGTTCCCTTGGGCGCCCCTTCCCTCCCCCACCCCCACCCCCACCCAGGAAGAAGATTAAATGGAGAGGGGTCAGTGAGTGCACTGGGGTAGATCCCTGGTGTATTGGGAGAAAAGTGGGAGGGAAGGAGAGGGAGCACTCAGGTGGGGCAGGAAGGGGAAGGCTGTGAGACAGGTGAGCCCAGAGGACGCAGGATATGAAGGAAAGACGAGGCAGCAGGGCTCTTTCCTCCTTAGCACGAGCTTGGTGGAGGCTGCTCACAGCTCTGGACTCGGCCTGGGCTGGCCTGTGTCTAGCAGCCAGGGCCCTCTGGCCTGGAAGGTCAGCTGCTGTTCCAGCCTTTGCTTGTGCACCCTGTAGATGCATTTGAACACCAAGCCTCTGAAAGGATGGGTTCCTCCAGCAGCGGTGGCTGGATTTGGTGGTGCTGGCAAGTGTGGGCCCCTGTCTGATGCTGTGGAGGACAGCTGTGCTTCTGGTGTCCAGCCTTTATTGCAGAATAGATGCCCTTAATTTGGAGGTAAGAAAATACTGTCAAGATACTATTAGGCAACTGAAACACATATAGCGTGCATATAACCTTCCTGACTTGGGAGTGTTTTTGTTTTGTTTTTTGGTTTATTTTGAGTGTATTTCACCCAACAGCAGACCTCAGAAATTCTGTCAGGGTCGACTACCACCTATGAGGTCAAGTTGCTTCTGGACAATCAAAGGATAAGCCGCTCTTGCCTCCAGGTAGCATCCTTTTTTCTCCTTTGGTTCGTTTAATTTTTCTGCAACTGAAAATCTGTTTCAGGCTCTGCTGAAGCCCTGTCCAGTGTAATCTTTTTGCCTACTCACTTTTACAGGAGGGGAGAAAAACTTTACAGCCTGCTTCTAGTTTAATAAAAGTCAGCTTCTCACCTGATTTTATCCTTTCCGTAAAGTCTCTCGAGTATTTGATTTGCAGCCCAGGCAAATAAGGCTAATCACGCTCCTCACTGAACAGGGCTTTGAGGCGGCCCACAGCCGTGGGTCCGTCCCGTCTCATGACAAGGTCTTCGTGAAAGGCTGTGTTAAAAACGCAAACGGGCCGTCTGAGGCGTAGCCCTTCCTGCTCCCGGAGCCCAGGTACCCGTCCATGGGCATGATTCTGGAGCTTCCCCTGCCCTTGCCCACTGCTGGCCCGCTGCCTGCCGAAAGGCACCTCTGGGGGGCAGAGCAAACACGTGCTTTGGGGAAAGGGCCTCACAGTCCCTTCTGCTGGGATATACCCGGTAAGACGGACTGAGAAGCCAGGGTCGTGTTTGGGAAGTTTGAAAGAGCGACTCCTCTGAGAAGGGGAGGGAGGTGCCAATCAAATTGCTTGAAAAATGACCATCTTTGAAGAATGTTCTGGTTGTGCACAGGCTTTCAAAACTGAAGGTACTAAAGAAAATCAAAAACAGCATTTTTTTTTAACTAATTCCTTTAATGGCAAGTAATAGTTTTTATACAGATGAAAGTTATGTTGTTCTCTTAATTGGAATAGCCTCTGCCTGTTCACCTTATCGAAATAATGTTAGACATGTAGTTCTCCACATAATGAAGTCAGTAGTAGACTGGACTCCACTGATGTATTAGTTCTGACAAAGTTGGATATCAAGCGAATGTCATTAAATAAAATTCCACTGTTTCCCATTAAAAAGTCATGGATTCATTTCCGTAGGTAACTGAATGGAATCTAGAGCATAAGATAAATTACACAGAAAAACTTTTAAAGTTGTATGTTAAAGGGGGAAAGTTTACATTGGTATTAATGTTAACACTGTATGTTAATTTTATACTTAGGTATTTCGTGAATACATAATTATATATAATTATAAACATTAATTAATGTTACAGAATATAAAACCCCAGTCATTAGTCGAAATGGAAAATATGCCTGAGTTAGCCTGTCTGTAAGAGATTTGCCCCTTTTGTTCCCTGGTCTGAATGGTCATTTTTATACTAAAATGCTACCTCATCCTGTCTCTGTCTCTTTAAAGTCTTTTAAACCTTTATTTCTGAAAGTGGGGTACTTTGCAAATATTTTAGTGACACCATGAAAGTTACTGGCGATCAGTATGATAAATATTGATTTACTGACTTTTGAGTTGTCCTTCAGAAGACAGTTCCATGCTCTGGAATTGGTATATTTTACATTTCTCTTAAGTCAGAGTCCCTCTAGAAGATACTCTCATTAAGACGCCATAGAATATTCTGGCTGACCTTTCAAGCAAACTGTTAGGAATTTCTCTTTAGCTTTTGGGTCCTCAGGTAGACAACTGATGGCGTAGCTTAAATGCTGTGGGGCAGGGGGAGTTGTCTTTGAAGGTTAAGGATTTCTGCATGTTTTGTTTAAATTTCTAAAAGTGCACGTGGTGAATGACCTGTGGCTACAGATTGCATCAGACTCTAATTCAATTTGGAAATAGTCAAGTTGGAGTATTTTAAGTAAAAGAAAAATGTATAAGATGCCAAACTGTATATACTATGTAACCAATTGAATTAGGAGGGAAAATACATATATTTGTGTTTATTTAAAAAAAAAAATCTTGAGAAGAACTCAGAAGAAACTATTCAGTGTTTACCAGTTCCAGGGCCTGGCAGATGAAGGATGAGGGGCGTAGGAGGACATCTGATGTATTTTTTGTTTTCATTTAAATGCATTTGCTGGAGTTTGGTATCATGGCCATTTTTAACAGCTTTATATTTATGACTGACAAACAATAAACTTCATATTCATAGTATGTGCCATTTTTATACTTTTTATTTTAGGGACCATGTGACTATATTACCTGTTAAAAATAGAAAGAAGTCAATTTAACGTTGGCTCAGTAAATAGGTACAGATCAAGGTTGCCTCGCTCTGTTTTGTCACCTGCCTTTAGCTCTCTGAGGTTCAATCTAAGAATTTTCATTCCTTTGACTTCTTGTAGAAATTTTGGATAAGGTTTTAGCCTGGCGCCTCCCTAGTGGCGCAGCGGTTAAGCGCTGTGCTGTGGAGCTGTCGGCAGTGGTGAGATGAGTTCAACACCCGGCCAGGGAGATTCCCACATGGCGCGGCAGACCTCTCCTGCCTCGCCTGCTGCTCCCCTCAGCAATGTGTTTCCCTCAGTCTGCCTGTTCTGCTCCCCACTCTGTCTCTGGTGAACCCTCTTGCCGCCCCACGCCTCTGGCCTGCACCCCAGCTTGTATGCATAAATTAAAAAAAAAAAAAGATTTTAGCCTGGTGGGTTTTGCCAACAATAGCATAGTCTCTTGTCATCTTTTTATTTTTATTTTCATTGTATCTTTTACATTATTGTGTATTCCCTGTAGGTTACCCACCACCGATTCACCCGTGAACCGTCACCATAGTCCCTGCTCTCTTTTCTCCCCTGCTTTGAGGCCTTATCCTCCCCCTCCCTCGCTGAATGTCTCTCTTATTTGTTCCCCTATATTCCGATGGAGCCAGAAGGGATCATGCTCAGCACAATAAGCCAGAAGGAAAGAGAAAATACCTTGTCATCTTTTAAATCCTAGCTGATGGCAGAAGATTTGGGGAACATTCTCGTCACACACCAGCCCCTGTTCTCAGGGTATTGACATTCTTCAGGGAAGGCAGAGAAATTTCTAAATCAGAACTGTCCCTCAGGATGAGAATTTAACCGGAATTCTCTAGCAGTAAGTGGAGGAGGTTAAGGACAATTGTCTCCCCACCCTCTATGCCCTGGGCAGGGCTGTATCTCTGACATAATCTGTTTAGGCTACAGAAAATCACACCTTGGGCATAGAGTGGGTGAGGAGAGCGCCAGCTGGCCCCAGCACCGTGTGAGAGGCTGCAGCGTTATCCTCATTTCACCTTCCCACCTTTGCTTCAGTTACCTCCTCATATTAGGGTCACTTTGACTAGGCCTTCTTTTTGGCCCAGGAAAGTCTTTTCGTATCTGGAATTAGTGACTCCAGCCCTCCAGGTAAGAATGACCATTTCCTGGGTGGTAGACCTGTTGACTGTTGCCCATCTTAGGCTTCATGGATTTGGGCTTCGGAGATTTCGTTGAAGGGAAGCAAAGCGGAGAACTTTCCAATTCAGTGTTTGCATGTTTGCTGTCTTTTCTCTCTTTGTCCCTTGATCTGCTAACCCAGATGACTGCTTTGTCTCATCCGGATTTTATCACTGAGAGGAGCCAGCGGACGTAGACTCAGCACCATTGTTGGAGTCACCTTGCTCTTGGTCTCGGATTTCCACTTTCTGTGCCAGCCGGGCAGCCTCCCCGACAAGTCACGTCATTCTCTCTCAGTCCACTTTCATTCTGAGAATAGGGACTTAGAGACACAGGGTAACCTAGTAGTAGGAGCCCTGGTTTGGGACTCAGACAGTCTGAGCGCAAGACCTGCTTTGGTGTGACCTGTGTCACTGAGATGTCAGGCCTTGATTCAGTGCTGCGTCCTGGGGAGGTGCTTTGCAAAGCCACGTGTGTTGACTGAGTCGGGCAAAGTCCCTAGTTTCTTCTGTTGAAAATAGAAATGATTTTGTACCTCCTTGGCCATAAAGCTGTACAGAAAATAAAAACATTTACAGGCTCTTTCCGTTTCTTGGAAGATGAAGGAGACAAATAATGTACGCTATGCATCTGGTTTGTAAAATGTGGACGTGGGTGAGATGATTTCTCAGGAGCCTTCTCACGCCAGGTGTGTGTGTGACTCTGTGAGAAAGGGCACAGCTTGGCTGAAGCTGGCCTCTAGGAGGACGAAGTCGCCTCTGTCTTTCTGCCTTCTGTTGAGTGATGCCTTAGATTCCAGGGGCGAGCCAGCCCCATTCAGCATGGGTATCTTCAGCTCATTTTTCCTCCTTTCTCTTTGTGATATGTGTTGCTTTTTTGCTTACTCACTTTAGAGAGTTAATTTCAGCCTGAAAATAAACTTTGTGAGACGATAGGACCAATATTTTATCTATATTTTCTAGAAGAGGAAACTGGTTCAGAGAGGTTAGATGATTTGTCCAGAGTTGCTTAACAAGTCAGCGTCAAGGACACTTCTCTTTATATCCTATTCCTCTCAGTTTCTACTTTATATATATATATATATACACACACACACACACACACACACACGTGTAAAATTAGGAAGTAAGGTCCATTGATGCAAGAGGGTTTTACCATCCTGATCTGATAGCATTCCCAACATGTTTTCAGTAGCTTAAATCATTTATGGAACAAGGAGGGTTTTAATTACTGTAGCGATTCAAATTGAGTATCTTATGTGCAAAACAATATGGAGGTAAGAAATCTAAAGCCTCTGTTTTCAAAGAGTTTACCTCTAGAAGTTGAATGCCAATAGTATCTAGTTTTATGTTACAGATTTCATGTGAACAGAAATGGAACAGGGCAGAAAGGAATCTGAGAATGTTGAAGGTCAAGGTTAGGTCCAAGCTATGGGCACAAAACTCCAGCTAGTATTCATTACCAAACAAACTGACTTTAGGAGTTTGACCAGAACAGGGAAGCACTGGGTCCAGTGTTAAGGACTGTATATGTCTAGGTTGTTGTCCTAGAGCCCCCCAGCTAAGGTGGTTTTCAAAGGCTGGGACTCAGTGATTCTCTTAAGGGCACAAGCAGATAGACAGGTAAGCCTGTGAAGGTGAAGCAACTGAGGTGGGGGGAAGGGGCAGAGCTGTGAGACCGCGTTGGTTGGGACTGAGTCATAGTCTCAATGGGTCATACGCCTGTAGCAGTTGGCATGTCAATTGTATCAACTATAGTTGTCCTTCCTCTTCCTTAGCTGGAAGCTGATACTTAGAGTCTCCTGTTGTCCTGCCTGTTCTCTCCTTCATGAGGGCAATTTAAAGGGGTTATTGTGGGGTGTGTGTGAATGCATATCCACTCACACACGTGTACATACACACACACTCTCATGCACACACTCCCACTGTCACAGTAATGCTCACGCCATCAGAAACAATTTTTTTGTCCTCAAGATAAGGCATTATAACCTGGTCCTAGGTTTGTTCACTGTGTTATTGCCAAGAAATAAGCGGAACAGAGGAAGCCCGTTTGGAATAATAGTCATTCAAGCAGCTTTTTATACATAGCTCTCTTCGTGTCATACCACAACTTAACGCAGGCCCCAGGTTATTATAACTCATGAATGTGTCTTTTTTTTTTTTTTTGGTCTTTTTTGAGTTTTCATATTCTGAGGTAAAACTGATGAATTATTTACTTATCCATGTTTATCCCTTTTGTTTGTCCAAACCGTGCACCCAGGGTGGGATTAGGTTAATGGAGTAAATAAATATGCTGAATCATATATTCTCCCTAATCTGATGCTCTTGCTTTTTTTGACCCCATTTTTTTTTCCCCCTTCTCTCTCTCCGTGTAGGCTTTTCAGTCCAGTGCGAAGCTGTTGGAGCGAGGGAGCAAAGGTGGAGTGATGTAATGCCCCGGCTGCCCCAGAGCATCTTTTGTTGCAAGATGGTTATTCCAGTCATCTCTTTATGAATCAAATGTGAGGGGCTGCTTTGTGGCAGGAGTCCTTTGCAAGAGCACATCCACGGGCAAGAGAAAGAGACATTCACTTGGAGGGCTCTTGCTGAAATGGGTTTAACTCTCCTTTTGCCAGTCACCACCAGCCTGACCTCATCCGTTTTGAGTACAATGGAGCGGCTGAGCCTTTGAGCTCACCCCCGTTACATCATCGTGGCAAATTAGAGAGGAGGTGGGAAAGAGGACTTATTGTTGTCATGGCCCATGAGATGATTGGAACTCAAATTGTTACTGAGAGGTTGGTGGCTCTGCTGGAAAGTGGAACGGAAAAAGTGCTGCTGATCGATAGCCGGCCATTTGTGGAATACAATACATCGCACATTCTGGAAGCCATTAATATCAACTGCTCGAAGCTGATGAAGCGAAGGCTGCAACAGGACAAAGTACTAATTACAGAACTCATCCAGCATTCGGCCAAACACAAGGTAAAGGCTTTGTCTCTCCTTTTTAAAGTAAATGGGCACATTGTCTGGGCAATCATTTTGGCTGAAGCCTCATTTTTAGGGGGGGATAGAATTTGAGGAAATTTTGGCTGCTTTTTTAATTTTGGTACTTTAGGATACCTAAAAATAATTTACTAACCATGTGGTCACATTGAAGGATATTTCTAAGCGTTACAGAAAGGTTAACTAATTTTAATTTGGTCAAGTGATAGGTTTTCCTCTTAATGGCTTGCTGAAATTATTTTATTAATTTAAACATTACCAAGTAGTTATAATAACCAATATGTTATACTGTTAATGATTACTAATTATGTGTTGACATAACAGATGATTAACAGTTAGCACCTTAATATATTATTTTGGCTTCTGCACACATTTCCTGAAAAGAAATTTTTTTTTTTCCCTGAAGAGCCTGGGAAAGAAAGTAATTGTGTAAAGCGCTTTCTTTTTTATTTGTGGGAAGGTAACATTGGTCAAAACTTAAGGATATTGTCTCCAAGGAAAGTTATTCCTGGCATACCAAAATAGCATCTCTGTGGTAGTTAAGGCGATTTGTTTTCTTTGGGAATAAAAATGAGTTGATGTTTTAATTTTACTAAATGACTGACTTCTTTGTTGTTCTATAGAAACCATTTTTCACATGTTTCTTTACTTCAGGGAACATGATGTTTATTGTGCATGTTACTGTGTTTTATGAGCCTGGCCCTTTTGCAGTGTTAAGGGTTTAAAGCCAAGGTTTTTTGAGCACATCTGCCAAGAAATGGCACCAATCCTCATTGGAAAAGTGGTTTTTAAGTTCATTTAAACCTTTGGGGTGTGTTTGGTTTATCTAGTAAGGTAACTGCCTCTCATTCTTGCTCAGATTTTTAACTGAAAACCAGAAGTGGTTGCTTCTTCAGCCCCAGTATTTAGGGGGTGCCTTGGCGCCTTCCTGCCTCACAGCCCCCCATTTGTACTCCAGGTGGATGTTGACTGCAGTCAGAAGGTGGTCGTGTATGACCAGAGCTCCCAAGATGTGGCCTCTCTGTCTTCAGATTGTTTTCTCACTGTACTTCTGGGTAAACTGGAGAAGAGCTTCAGCTCCGTTCACCTGCTTGCAGGTAAGGGCTGGGAGGGGCCTGAGCACTGGCAATGGCGCGGAGCCCGTGTGTAAGCGGTTTTTCACCTATGGACTCAGATTACCACAGGCCACCACGGCGTTGAACTCAAGACCTGACATAATTTCTTTACAACTTTTGATTGACGTCACTCTCCCGCATACCCTGAGTGCTGGCATTCTTCCACATCGCTGTGTCATTTTGACTTAGTCCAAATGCCTCTTCACTAGCTCTTAGTTAGCCCAAAGGGCCACATGGGTCGATGTGCCCATGTAGATAGGGCAAAGTCAGTGGCTTCTGCCGGGTGTTTTTCCATTCCCTGGTGATCAAAGAACCCCAAATTCGTACAGCTCAGCTCCTGCTGTTAGTACCCCCAGTGCCACTCCCAACACCCCAACAAAAACCAGGCCAGTATGAAACATTCAGTCTGAAACATTCATCATTAAAGTAGCCTCTAGCCATAAGCCTGTCGCGCTTGCCCCTATGAACAGTGAGACCGGGAGAGCGTAGCCGCAGATCATGTCTTCTCATAACGAGGGTGACTATTTTAAAACGGACTCAGTTGTGTATTTTGGCTTGTTTCGTTTTTTCAACTAAAAAAGAGTCTTAAACTTGCAAATGCTAAGCAACCAGATGACTTAATAAAGTACATTTTATATCTGCCCCGAAGGAGGGTGGCGTGGGAGTTCCAAACCGGGGTGTTCATCCTTTCTTGGCTTGTTTGCAAACCTTCCTAAAGCCCTTCCAGTCAAACTGGCTCGCGGCGCGGGGCAGGCGGTTGAACGACGCACAGCCTCCTCTGAGGCCTCAGCAGATGCCCCCTCACGGGGCCATCTCAGGAAGCAAAATATGGCTAGCTGTCTTTTTTCACATTGTAAGGGCTTTGTTGCCAGGAGGATATGGTGGGATTCAGTGGTGTTTTATTGACCATTGATTGGTAGAATGATTACAATTTTGATTTTAAGAAAATTGGGATGAATCCATTGGTGAGATAACTAACACTTTTCACCTCTGCAGGTGTGAGAATTCCAGGGCTCCAGTCTGTCTCATCAGCTTTTGCTTTAATTCTTAAGGAACAAGGGGTAACTTCCTGTCTCTTCGTTTCCTCTGTCGCCACACCTTTCCTTTATGGGGTACTTCTGTCGGATCTCTAGCCTTCGGTGAAGCCAGCTTGTCTTTGGACATAGTTTTCAGAGTTCTGTACCTGAGAATTGCAGTACTAACCTCTGTCTCTTGTTAGAGACACAGGTTGTACTGGGAGTTTAACTGTGTTACCTGGGACAACTGTGTCATTCGTGTTCCACTCAGTTCAGGTGAGTTTAGGAACTCAGTTCATGCTTCTTGTAGTCACCCCGAGGGACTTGACCTTGGAATTCCATTCACGGGGGCAGGATTTTTCTTAGATGTTTGTCACAGTCAGTGTTGATACCCCTTGCGCTGATTTGGGACATTTTTCTTTTTTTTTTTTTTTTTAATATTTATTTATTTATGCATGCAAGCTGGGGTACAGACCAGAGGTGTTGGGCGGCGAGAGGATTCACCAGAGACAGAGTGGGGAGCAGAACAGGCAGATTGAGGGAAACACACTGCTGAGGGGAGCAGCGGGCGAGGCAGGAGAGGTCTGCCGCACCATGTGGGAATCTCCCCCGCCGGGCTTCGAACTTGGGTCGCCGCTGCCAACCGCTGCGCCACCAAGGAGGCCCTTGAGACGTTTTTCTTTATGGGTCCCTCTGACTTGACAGCTTGGCCAAGCAGACCCACCTCGAAGGAATGAGTGTATGTTGAGGTGGCAGCCACAGTGTTTTGTTACTTAAAACCCCGCTCCTCCCCTTTTCTAAAACGCACGCCTTTGCTACATGGGACAGTTCTTATTAGTCATGTGTGGCTTGGGAGGAGACGTTCACAGGGCAGCGAATAACTAGGGCTCAGCCCGATGACCGCGATCAGCCCAGGGACCTGTGACTGCACACCCTGACTTCCAACAGGAGACGTTGCCCCAGCCTAAACGAAAGTCCCATGAGGCCAGACACAAATACATGAGATGTATTGCTAGAATACATCCCCCTCCACGGCCTAGAATCTTGCAGTTTTCTAGTTTAGGAGGAAGCCTCAGTGCCTGGGTTCCCTTGTTTGGGAGTTTCTGAGCCATCAGGTCGCTTTGGACAAGTAAAAGAAGGTTCTGGGTGGTTAAAAGTCTCCCTCCCCTCAACCACCCAAAAACCTCTGACCCATCAAATACTCCCTAGGTTTGAGAGAGTGTTCATCAGCGTAGACGGAAAAGTAGCTGCAAGTGGAAGGGAACGCTGGGAACGTCTGGCCTTAGTGCTTGGCAGCCTGGTTTTTTTTGCTGAGGACTGATGCTCAGAGGCCATCCCAGGGATGTGGGAGAGGAGGCCATATCGACACATGTTTCCAAAAAAGGTCCTTGGGAGCAAAGGGGGAGATAGTCGCGGAAAAGCATGCCCGCTTTGCTCAGGTGCTACAGGAAATGGCAAGGTTACTGCCCCTGTTGCTTTCACAGGGACATAGTCACAGAGATGCCTGTTGGCCTCACATGGACATGTTAACAGAAAGACCAAGTGGTTTCTTCGAGTAATTTCTTGTCAGTTTCAACTTTGCAGCTGAGATTATTGAGGATGAAAGTGTCAGCTATGTGAGATGGTTTTTATGGGCACTAGACATGGCAGTAAAGACCTGTGGGCCGAATTCCATTTGTATTCTCCTCTAGAGAAAGAGGACTCTGAGCAAGGGGAACAAGCAGGATGGAGCTAATCTTGTAAATTTCAGCTTCAGCCAAGTGGCAGGCTTCTTTTAAGCCACACTGACAACTGACTGTCAGAGAGATTTGAGTCCCAAGCCTTCTAATCCTGAAATTTAGGACCTGTCCTGCCATGGACTCTGCCTGTATTGAGCATCTCTGTGTGGTCCTTGGCCAGAGACCTTGACCTGGTTCTAGGCCTGACCAACCTTCCCTTTTTCTAAGCCTGTTCATATTCTCACCAAAATGACGAATTGGAGAGCCACATACTATTCTGTTCCAAGTCTTTCATTATTGTTGTAAGCGCTTATTTAAGCCTTGTATTGTCATTTATGATTTTCATGTGTGAGCTTTACTACCCCACTGGATTCTCTTTTTCAAGCTGAGGACTCTCTCGTGTTCACTGTATGTTCCCCATAACCTTTCGGTAACTATTTGATACATAAATTAGGTTTCTACTATTTCTACTTCATATCATTTCTTTTACTAATCCAGAATAGAAGTGATAGTAATTAACAGCAATGAAACTAAGTGTAGCAAAAACCTAAAATTGTTTTGAAGTAAATGATATATTTGCTAAGTGTATTTGTTTAGCGAGAACAAACACACCTGCTATGGAAAAAGAATCCAGTATGAAAATGCTTCCATGCATTTAAGTAGATAAATATGATTTTAAGATCTAATAAAAATACTTCTACAGCTAAACAATGCTAATGTTGTGTGAGCCTTAAGTGCTGAGCTTTATTAGTGTTAACAGATTGAGAGATCTTGTGCCACTCAGAAAGATACATGTCCTTGAATCCTTATGACTGAGAATGAGTGAAATAATTTATGTATAGATATGTCAGTGTAAGCTGATTTTTCTGTTAACCGGTAGTAAGTTTCCAAGCCAAAGCAAATCACAGCATTGTTTCACTCCCAAAGACTGAAGATTACTTTAGTTGTCAGGAGCAGCCTCATCTTAACGAAATAGAATAAATCTGGATCTCTTGGAGAAATTCTCCATCATCGTTAATGGTTAGGTAATGGCAAAACCATTTTTGCCTTTTTATAGACATTTTTTGAAGTCAGTTATTGAATAAACAGTTGGAAGGCATGTATCCTTCCTACACTCATCTTTAAAAACAAAATTTAAGAATTCAAATTAATGGAGTGCCAGAATAAGTGTGACATAAACATTTATTTCATAAAATGATTTTCTAACCAACGATCCTTTGCTGAGGATTGTACTCAGTAATACATCTCTATGAATAGTCTTTTTAGAAATTATTATGATGAGCTAAAAAACAAGTCAAACATTTGGCAACATTGGCTTACCGATCAACTTCTTTGGTCCTTTTTTTTCCTGAAGTTTCAGAAAACAAGTCCTCTTTAAAAAATAATCGTGTTTCTTGGCCTTTATTCACTCTGTATCACTTAATTCTACTTGCCTTTTTCTATTATGTTGCTAAGAGTACCAGTTTGAAAATAATAAACAAGCTTTTATTTTGTGCTAACCAAAAGAAAAGAGAATAAATGGCTTACTTTAGTAGAAATAAAGATCAGCCTACAGATGAAAAATAGTGTTTATTATATCCTTCTGTTTCTTCACTCATATGAGTAAAAGCAAAAGGAACCCACGACAGCTTATTCATTCTGCAGCCCTCATTTCTGTCCTGTGTTGAGCCACAGGATGCCCCTACAGCCAAAAGCTGTAAGTGAATCTGACTTTAGCCCTTTCATTTATAAGTGAGGAAAATAACTGAGCCCCTGAGTAACTCCCAAGTTCTCACTATGCACTCCAGGCATGTATCCCTAGTAATTCTAGAGCATTCTGGAATTTCTTCAGGAGGCTGGACTGGGAGTTAAGGGTGCCTGTTTCACGTCAGGCTAATCCTGAAAGGCTCTTTTTTGTGGTAGCTCTTTCTCAGCCTTTGGATATCAAAGTCATATTCTTATTTTACAGGTTTTGGAAGAAGTGATATATAAAAGTATACTGTATCTAAAATTTTTGAAGCATTAAACTAGGTTAGCTAGGGATGTTACCATAGCCCTGAATAATGAGAGAAGATACCATTTATTAAGTTCTTACTAATAGGTGAAGTTATTAGGTAAAGTTCTAAGAACTTTTGTAAACATTTAGTCTTAGATTAATGTTTGCCTGGATAAAGGCCAAGACATACCTCTTTGGGTTAGATTTGCCAGTGTAGTTAGAACTTGGAGTGCGTAAAGATGTATTGACTCTACACATTTTCAATTTACTGAGGTCTAGAGTCAGTCAAAAGTTCTGTCTAAAAATCATATAGCTGTGGTGTAGTGGAATCAGTGACTGTACTTCCTTGTGGAAACAGAACAACCCGATCCTCTTATTACAGATTTTACTTCATGTGCTCCTGTCATCAGTTCTGTGATCTAGTTTGGGATTTCTTCTATTCCTTTGTCTAGAGAGAGGAAATCTTAGTTGTTCTTTTTCAATTCCTGTAGTAGCTGGTACGAGAGATAAAAATTAATGGTTTTTAGGCCTCCTTGTTGGCGCAACGGGTTAAGTTGCGGCCCTGTGAAGCTATCTGTGGCCACTGCAGCACGAGTTCGATCCCCGGCCAGGGAGCTTCCCACATGGCACAGCAGACCTCTCCTGGCTCGCCTGCTGCTCCCCTCAGCAGTGTACTTCAGTAGATCCGCCTGTTCTACTCCCCACTCTGTCTCTGTCTCTCATCACCCCACACCTCTGGCCTGCACCCCAGTTCTTTTATGCATAAATAAATCTTAAAAAAAATTGTTTCTTAGTAAAAGTACTCTATTTAGAAATTGACTGGTCTTGTGCAGTGACCAAGAACCAGTGAAAATAGACTAAAAATAGGTGTTGTTTTACTCACTGGTTGCCACGTCTTTGCTGAGCCTCCATTTGCATGAGGTTATTCAAATTGGACCATCTCTTCTCCAATTGCTACCTGCCAGTGTGGTAAGCCAGTCTGGGTCCCTTCCTAGCTCCCCGTGGCTAAGCCATAATGCCCAAGGCTGAGTCTTTTTCAAAAATGGACTCCAGACCAGACTAAATATAATTCCTTGGTTCCTTATCCTGATATTTTGCACAAAACCAAAGCATCCTAGATGGCAGCAGTGACATCAGCCTTCCCTGGCCTCTGTCATCTGGGTACTCTGGAGACTTGCCAGGTCAGGCATGTTCTTTAGCCTCTTCATTCAATCAGCCTCCCAGCCCCTTAGTTTATGGGCACTTCTGTGGCTGGGCCTGGGCGGGGCCCTGGCTGGTGGGTGGGTACCTGAAAAGCAAGAGGCCTGTCCTTGCCCTTGAGCTTGCCCATCTAAAGGTTCATTTGGGGAGACAGGCCCACCATGGATGCAAATGGAAATTATATGATCATGTGCTGAGCTGTTTGATAGAGTGATAAGGATGACTTCTTGTAGTCTGCAGAAATTGGGGAAGATTTGATTATGGCAATGGAATTTTCATTGAACCTTGAAAGATGAATAAGATTTGGGAAGGGATGGACCTTGGCATTCTGATTGTATGGGGAAAACGTGATTAAAAATGTCAGAAATGAGCATAGATTTTAGAGGACAGCAAGCAGACTTTATTGTGAAGGGGAGAAACGGGAAAAAAATCAAATTATGTGAATTCTTGGAAGCAGAAGGGGACCTGCTGAGCCACTGGAAGTTTGATGACCACAGCTGTCATTTTTTAGACTCCAGAGCTTTCTTCTGACCTGTCAGGTGTGTCTGCTTTCCTCCTCTTCTACCAACCTTCAAGTCAAGCCACCATTACCTTCTCCCTTTCGCTCCAGGAGCTGCCTCACTTGTCTGCTCACCTCCTCTGACTTCCCACTCACACTGCAGCCACTGTTTTGTTTTGATTTTATTTTTCATCTTAGAATGTCATCCCGATTGTCTCACTCCCAGTTTAGTTTGCCTCAGTCCCATTGGGATAAATTCTAAGATCCTTAATGGACCCCCCAAGCCCTGCAGCGGCTGGGTGCTGCCTGCCCCTCTGACTTCATCGGATGCCACTTGAAGTCGTCATGTGTTTCCGTTTATTTCAGCTCTGCAGGCCTGAGCGCCTGACGCTGCTGCTGCGGGGTCAGTCTCTCTGGACTGCACAGAGACTCTTGCCCGCTGTCTTGAGTGTCATCCTCTCCACGACTTACCTGGGTGTCTCCTGCTGGATTCGGTGTGGCTGCCAGGCCTTCCCCAGCTGCCAGGCAAAGTTGGTTTCCTCTGTCATGCACACTTCTCTGGCCACTTAACATCATTGATGATTTATCTGATGATTCGGTTAAAGTTTGTCCCCCTAAGCTGTCAGTCCCTGCGAGGGACCCCGAGAGGGTCACCCCTGTGCACGTTGCCAGCACTGGGTCCAGCTCACTATGGGCGCCCACTCAGTGTCTTCTTGAGCTTGTGTGAACCCCAGGGTTGCCTGGCGGTGTTGGGTTGATGGGGCAGGTATCCCTCCCTTCCTCACTGCTTCCTGACATCTCCTGGGAATCTGTGCCCTTGGCCACAGAGGAACACTGTTTCTAGAAGGCAAGACACAGAGGTCTTAGGGTCTGAGAACCTGCTGCCAGAGAGATCAGAGTGCTCTGAGCTTCACAGAGAAAGGCCTGAGAAGTGAGTTGTCCGGTGATTCACGGACACTTTACAGTTTAGTCAAATTGGATTCTTAGGAGTCATTCTCTGGAGACCAGACTCATATTCCTTTTTCCTCTTGACTCATAATTTCCCCCTGACTCATCATCTCATTGTGATGAGCCCGTGGCGATCACTGTAGGCTCATCCAGCAGACACTGTCTTCACCCGGAGTATGACTGTGGTTGGTCGGATTCGTCCCTTAAGGTCTGTGCCTGAATTCCTTGAGCTTTGGTGCTGCTCCAGGACACTCCAGACCGTTACGGAATCCCAAACCACTGAAGGGCACCAGAAAAAAATTCCCTCTCCTCCTTTCATGTATGTCTCCTGGCTGCGGCAGGAACTCACTGGAGATTGGTGTTGCTCTGAATCCTCATTTGGTGATCCTTTTTTCATCAGTAGCAGAAGAGCATTTTTCTTGCCCTGGCCCTTCTTTCTTACCCAGAGAGTCTTTTTGGGCATTGTGATAGAGGAATAGGAAGCAGATTCTGGGCCCCCACCCATGCCAACATAGCTTTCGGCTTTGAATGGAATCAGGAAATCCTTTGAACACCAAAAATACACAAGTCTTATGTCCATCAACAGCTATTCAGTTGTAACAAGGAAGGATTCAATAAACATTTATTGAATTCTGATTATGTGCCAAGCACTATGCTAAACGCTGAAACAATTCCAAAGGTGTATAAGATACAATTCTTATCCATAAGCATGCACAATGTATCGTAGCTGGAGAATTAAGAGGTGTGTAAGAGGTCTCTCTCACACATGTCTCTCTTACACACACTTTATTCATAGTTAGTCAGTGGTAAATACTTACTCCCAGATGATTGCTATACATTTGATACAAGTTCTCAGTTGGCAAGACCCTGCCTAGATATGCTGGTTGGAGAAGATATTTTTTGACAAAATAGAGTTTAAAGCTATCAGCCAGCACCTCACGTTGTAAGGGAGGATTAATAGTGAAACTTGTTACAGTCGTGAGTGTATGGGTGTTCAAAAGGTTCTTGACACAAAATGTATTTTGCTATTCATGACAAAAAGAATTTTGGAATATACAGCTATCGCTATCGTAGAGGTGTAAGTTGCACTTGCTTGTGGTTTGGGGGAAAATATAAAATGGGCTGAAGAGGTCGAATTGCCAAAGGCCCAAGATGGGATAGCGAATTCCAAAGGCCCAAGATGGGACAGCACAGGTGTGTTATGTCAAGTGACCCATTTGCTGTTATGTAGGGCGGTGGCAGGCGAAAACAGGCCGGGTAATAGATTGGCATTGGATTATGAAGGGTTTTTAATGGATGGCTAGGAATTTTGGTTTTTTAATGGGTATTTGAGAGCAGAAAATGTATCAGAATTTTATTTCAGGATTTTTACTCTGACAGCAGAGTAGAAATGAATTAGAAAAAGAAACAGAAAAGTGATCAGAGCTTTTCTGGAATCTACCTGAGAATGAGGTGCAAGAGTCCTGGACTAGGGTGGTAGCAGCAGACAGCAGAGATGTTACCCAGAGATGTTACCCAGACAAATCAGTTGCTGGCGTAGATGATGGAGAACGGGGTGAATGTGAACAGGAATGAGGCTCAAGTGCGTAACAGAAGAGTGGGAGATGCTGGCTTTGAATTTATTTTGGACCTGTCAGTAAGTCTTTCAAGTGAAAATGACCAAAGGGAGTTAAAAATGTTAGAATTTGAAATGTTAGATTGGAATCTGGGACATCAAGCCCTGAAAGACAAACTTGAAAGTTTTTACTTTTCAGGTGAAAATGAACAAATGTGATCTCCCTAATAACAACCTCTTCTGTGCTGACCCAAGCAGAGGCCTTCTCAGTCCTTCTCCTCAGAAAGTCCCAGATGCTGGTGTCTTCAGACCTTTCAGTCTCTGAGGACAGTGGCAGTGGGCTGCCTCTGTGAATCTGGCCGCCCTGGTTACAGAGCTTGTAGATTTTATTCAGCCAAGTGGCGGATTAAAGCCATATTCCATTTAATTGGTTATTCTGTTGCGCTCTTTAGAACAATCTTTGTTTGTCTGAGGGCATTAAGAGTCCTGGCTCTGTGTGTGTGTGTGTGTGTTTTCAAAGGAGTTTCTGAGCTTAGTTATGTATTGCCAGTTTAAAGATCAACAAAATAGCTATCAAACTGCATCCTCTGAGGCCTCTTTATTAAGCAGCATTCTGGATTTTGCCATTTGAATTGATCTAGATCATCGTATCTTGAGGAACTATTCAGATGTAGATATTTGGAATCACAAGAAATGGTCAGTTGCATTAGCTTAGTATTTCATGATTTTATACTGCTAGTACTGAAAATTTGTTTATTTTTATTTTGAAAATACTGAAAATTTTTAATTCATTTGTTGTGTATGTGAAACTGTGTTCATTTAAAAATAGGACATGGACACTACGAATGTCGTTGAGAAAAATATGCTATGTTCTCTACCCTCTTGGAAATGATTGTATGGCTTGGCTTACCCAGGCAACCTGTGTATACTGCAGTATTACAGTTACGCATTTTGTTTTCTTTCTTTGGAGGTACACAATTATGTTGCTGTTACTTTTCATTTAACTAGTGTCAACTCTCCATGTATATGCAGATGGCTGGCCCTGGAAGATTTGTTCATGATTCAGGTGACTGGAGAACAAAGTTCTCGAAAGTTTAGACCAAAGCATAAAGTCATTGAATTGCCCTTATGAGCAGTTCAGATATTTACTGCCAGATACATATGTCACCATTTCAGTTTCTGTATCAGCATTGTCTCCTTTGTGCCATCTGTAAAGCAGCAGATTTTATCTCCGGTATGGAGAGACCAGTTAGTTCCCCGTAGGTACAGGCATACTCCACTTAAATCTTTCCGGTACTTTCTGCTTAGTTCTTGCCATATATCTTCCCAAACAAATGGGTTGTATTTATGTCACATAAAAGGAGTCTTTGTTTTACCAAAGATGAAACTTCATGAGAACTATATTTTAAAACTATGAAAATTGTACAAACTGAGTAAAAATTATTTAGTATAAAAAATTCAATTCACATGACTTTTTAGGAAAATGTCTTCCATAAAATCAAGCTTTGTTATAAATACGATTTTTGCCTGTAGCCACGGAATTCACAATATGGGGGGAAATTAGTTGCCTTTAATTCTTCCTTCCCACTTTGGGCAGCTCTGTCCACTGGCAAAGCTGTCAGCTTGCTACCTAACTGAAGTGTAAGTGGAGAAATCCTCTTTTTCTCTGCAGTGAAATATCTGTGGGGTAATGGAATTATTTATCTCTAGTTTGACTGAAAGGATAGGGGTCTGTTTTTAAAATTTAGGGTTAAAATTTTTTTAAATGTCTCTAAGCTGTAATAAAGTGCTACTTTTGTTTATATGTAAGTTCCTTTTCATTAAAAAAAAAAGCAAACTGATTTATAACCAATTACAAGGACCAAAGGGAAGAGAAAGGAGTGACTAAGTGGAATTGTTCAGTAGAGTTATTAAATGCATTTTCTTTTATTTGGCAACCCCCCCCCCCCAAATTGAACGGTGGCTTGTCAAATTTTGAGAGAGGTGCTCTTAAGAGTCTTTTCTTGGTGGAATTAGAATAAAGTGGTACATAAATTATGAATGCACTTAAGCTTTACCAAATGTTTTCTCTGTCCAAAGTAATATATATTGGGTTGTCGGAAAAGCCGTGATGCATTTTTTTTATTGTTATTATCATTATTTTTTTTTCCATTTTTTTTTTATTGTTATTTGTGTCTTTTACATTTTGTATTCCCCTTGGGCAGCCCACCACCAATTCACCCGTGATCCATCTCCATGGTCCCCTGTATTCTCCTCTCTTCCATTTTGTGCCCTTATCCTCCCCTCCCCTCTCCCCCACCGCTGAGTGTCTCTCTCCCACCCGGCCCCCCTATAGTCCTGTTATAAGTGAAACCATTCGATATTTTTCTCTTTCTTTCTGGCTTATTTCACTGAGTATGATTCCCTCTAATTCCATCCATGTTGCGGCAAATTGCATGTGTTTATCTTCTTTCCATGCTGAATAGTACTCCATTGTGTATATGTACCACATCTTCTGGATCCAATCATCTATTTTTGGACATCTGG
>PVIJ01015651.1:0-35656 GCA_004024925.1 Scalopus aquaticus
ATGCAAGGTTTTTTGTGGTTCCATATGAATTTCATCAGTAGTCGATCTATTTCTTTGAAGAATGTCATTGAGATTTTTATTGGAATAGCATTGAATCTGTAAATTGCTTTTGGTAGGATTGCCATTTTGATAATGTTAATCCTTCCAATCCATGAGCAGGGGATGCCTTTCCATCTTCTTGTGTCTTCTTCTATTTCTTCAACAGAGTTTTGTAGTTTTCTTTGTATAAGTCCTTTATGTCTTTTGTTAGATTTATTCCCAGATATTTGAATCTTTTGGTTTCGATTTTGAAGGGGATGGATTTCTTAATTTCTTCTTCAGATTGGGTGTTTGCATATAGGAAGGCTACTGATTTTTGTGCATTGATTGTGTATCCTGCTACTGTACTGAACTGGTCTGTTTTGAGTAGTTTTTCTATGGAGTTTTTAGGGTTTTGTATATATATTATCATATCGTCTGCAAATAGAGACAGTTTAATTTCTTCTTTTCCTATTTGGATCCCTTGAATGTCTTTCTCTTGTCTAATTGCTCTGGCTAGGACTTCCAGTATTATATTGAAAAGTAATGGTGAGAGTGGACATGCTTTCCTTTTCCCGATCTTAGGGGAAAGGCCTTCAGCTTGTCACCATTGAGGATAATATTGGCCGTGGGTTTGAGAAACCTCATTACCTCATGGAGACTGAAACCCACATTACTGGAAAACCAATGGATCAACGAAGAGATCAAAGAAGAAATTAAAAAATATCTAGAACTGAATGACAATGAGGACACAACTTTCCAGAACGTCTGGGACACAGCAAAAGCAGTAATAAGAGGAAAATATATAGCATTACACACTCACATCAAGAAACAAGAAACAACCCAAAGAAACAATTTACTCTCACATCTCAAAGAACTAGAAAGTGAACAACAAAAAACCCCAAAAGACAATTTAAGAAAGGAAATAATAAAAATCAACGCAGAAATAAATGAAATGGAAATTAAAAAAAACAATCCAGAAGATTAACGAAACCAAAAGCTGGTTCTTTGAAAAAATAACGAAAATAGACAAACTGCTAGCCAGGCTTACAAACAAAAAACGAGAGAAAACACAAATAAATAGGATCATAAATGAAAAAGGAGAAATCACAATGGACACAGCAAAAATAAAAATAATAATCAGAGATTACTATAAACAGCTATACGGAAACATGTATAACAACCTAGAGTATATGGACAAATTCTTAAAACTATACAATCACCCAAAACTAGACAAAGTAGATATAGAACACCTAAACAGACCAATCACAAGTAGTGAAATTGAAACAGTAATTCAAAACCTCCCCAAAAACAAAAGCCCAGGACCAGATGGTTTCACAAATGAATTCTACCAAACATTCAAAAACGAAATAGTCCCTATATTACACAAACACTTTCAAAAAAATCGAGAAGGAAGAAGTACTACCAAACCCATCTATGAAGCAAATATTACTCTAATACCAAAACCAGACAAAGACAATACAAAAAAAGAAAACTACAGACCAATCTCCCTAATGAATACTGATGCAAAATTATTCAACAAAATCTTGGCCAATAGGATCCAACAATGCATCCATAATATAATACACCACGACCAAGTGGGATTTATTCCAGGGACACAAGGATGGTTCAATATCTGAAAATGAATCAATGTAATCCAACACATCAACAAAAAGAAAAATAAAGAGCATATGATCATATCAATAGATGCTGAGAAAGCATTTGACAAAGTGCATTTATGATAAAAGCCCTTGAAATCCTTGGGATAGAAGGAACATACCTTAACATAATAAAAGCCATATTATTTTTTAGTTTTTAACCTATCTATGTCATTTAAAAAGTGACTTCATCTGAGAATAATAAATATTATATGAAGGGTTTACAACTCAGCAGTGATTCATGTATCTCAGCTCAAACTATTAAAAAAATATCACGAAGAGGGCCTCCCCGGTGGCGCAGCGTTTGGGCGCTGCGCTGTGGAGCTGTCAGCAGCGGCAATGCGAGTTCGACGCCCAGCCGGGGAGATTCCCACATGGCGCGGCTCCTTCCTCTCCCGCTGCTCCCCTCAGCAGTATATTTCTGTCAATCTGCCTGTTCTGCTCCCCACTCTGTCTCTGGTGAACCCTCTCGCCGCCCTTCGCCTCTGGTCTGTACCCCAGCCTGTATATATAAATTAAAAAATATATATATCACAAAGAATCCAACCAACAGACAAAGAAGAACAGGAATTTAACAATCAAATATTATAATTTTAATTTATAGGACCTATGCTCAAATCGAATAATTATAAATACTGTTACACCTTGTTAGTTGCCTACTCAGGGTTAGTCTTGGATACTTCATCCACATAGCTGGATGCCAATACAACATGTAAGATTCTCACCATTTTTTTAATGATTTATTTATTTGTGCATACAAGCTGAGGTGTAGGCCAGAGGTGTGTGTGTGGGGGGCGGGGAATGAGAGGATTCACCAGAGACAGAATGGGGAGCAGAACAGGCAGATCAACTGAAATACACTGCTAAGGGGAGTAGAGGGTGAGAGAAGAGAGGTCTGTTGCGCCATGAAAGAAGCTCCCTGGCCCAGTATCGAACTCATGCTGCAGTGTCTCTGGATACCTTCATAGTGCTGCAACTTAACCTGTTGTGCCACCAAGGAGGCCTGATTCTCACTATTTGACAACACAACCATAATAGCGTCAACCAAGGGCCACATTTTGCTTCACACTTGCTTCAAACTCAAATATACAGTGGAATTTGTGTTTACCTTGCAATCCTATGGTAGACAGCTATATTAAGAGATTAAGTGGAGTTTTAAAGCAACAAATTAAAATATCTACTAATGATCACACGTTAAGAGATGACATATTAAATTATGGGAAGAATTATACCTGTTAAATTACAGAGAAAGGCATAATAGATCTTTCCCTGTAGAAATCCACAATATTGGAGATAAATACTCCTTTCATGATAAAAAAGTCAAATTATCTCTTAATGAAAACCTTTCCAAGTACATGCTTGAAAACTTCATGTGTGCTAAGCAATTTAATACTTAAACTACTGCAGAATTAATTCATTGAATTTTCAATCTTACAAAAATTCATATAATCACCCAATTTAAACATAATAAAATATATCACACATATATAACACAGAGACAATTAGTAACATGTATAAGTGTATAAAGGTTGAGTTAAAACGTTTCTCTCTATTGAATATAGGTATAGAGTTTGACTTATCCTTAGGGGAAAATGAGGTGCAATTGGGCCTCCCCGGTGGCATGGTGGTTAAGTGCTGCGCCGTGGAGCTGTTGACAGCAGCGACGTGATTTCGACACCTGGTAGAGAAGATTCCCACATGGCATGGCAGACCTCTCCTGCCTCGCCCACTGCTCCCCTCAGCAGTGTATTTCTGTCAATCTGCCTGTTCTGCTCCCCACTCTGTCTCTCGTGAGCCCTCTTGTTGCCCCACTCGTCTGTCCTGTACTCTAGCTTGTATGCATAAATAAATAAATTCTCAAAAAAAAATGAGGTATAATTATTGTGATTCCCTATGATCTGGAAATACTGAATAAAAGAAGAATAAATTTATAGTCAAAAACCATGGTGAGATATTTCAAAGCATGATGTTGAATGATAGATTAAACACATTAAAATTTGGAAAATGTGTATAATAATTAAACCACACAATTAACAAATTAGATGTCCTTGTGAATTAGTCATACCTTCATTTTTGCCTTCCTTAACCATGACCCAGAAAGATGGACTACAACTATAGTGAGGTAATATGTGTGAGAAGAGAGAGAAGAAAGGGGTATAGAAGTTCAGCCGTTATTTGTAATAAAGTGTTTCTTATAAAAGAAAATCATTCAGGTCCTCCCTGGTGGCTCAGCGGTTAAGCACCGCACTATGGAGCTATCCACAGCTGCAACGCAAGTTCGACGCCCAATAGCCCATTAGGGGAGATTCCCATATGGCATGGCAGACCTCTCCTGCCTCCCCCGCCGCTCCCCTTAGCAGTGTATTTCCATTGATTTGCCTGTGCTGCGCCCCACTCTGTCTCTTGTGAACACTCTTGCCGCCCACACCTCCACACCTCTGGCCTGTACCCCAGCTTGTATGCATAAATAAATAAATCTTAAAAAAAAAAAGAAAAGAAAGTCATTCAGCAGTAAATATGATAAAAATGTTAGAATGTTTTAAATTTAAGTGATAGGCATAATGGTAGTTTTAAACTCATGTTTTCAAATTTTGGAATATTTACTATATATTACAAATATTCATAATTTTAAAATAACAGCTTACAAATTCTCCCAAGGTAAGCATTAGTTTTAGTATCTGACAGCTAGATGTTTTAAGCATAAAACACATTGCTTTACTTTGACAGAGTACATTCTATATACCTGCTCATGGAAATCATTTGCATCAGGTGCTTGCATTTGCTTGTAGTTGCTGCCTATACAGTGGTCTCCTGAAGGAAACTAAGGTGGTGCTTATCTAATCTTAGTCACACAGCTCAAATTCTATGTCTGATTTTCCAAATTGACTTCTCAGTTATTTTTCCTTTCAGATAACACAAGGAGTTGTCTTCTGTGTGTGAGGAAGGAAGGATGTGGAAGGGCTGGCCTGTCATTTTTGTGTAATTACATTTCATATGTTTGTTATAATAATAAATTCAAAGTAGAATGTTATATTTAAATGATACATGTTTGTGATCCAGAGAAAAATATCGACAATAAATAGCAATAGCTAAAAAACCAAAAGATAGACTGGAATAATTAAAAAGAAATTGATTTAACTCAATTAAGTGCATAGAGGTGAAAAAATAAATAAAATAAAACTGGGAAGTAGAAAACTGGATGGTAATTTTTAAGTTTATGTTTATAATTATTTTAATTGTGGTTAATATAATGATGCTCTCCATCAGGTGTCATAACTTTAGGGTACCCACCAGCAAATCATCCATAGTTCACTAACACAGTCCATTTTGCACCCTTCCCTATATGTTCCTACCTCTTCACTACACCCTCTCTCCTTTGAATGTTTCAGTTCTACATTCAGTTTTCAAGGGTTACCTTTAAGTTTGTCTGTCTTGGGATCTTCATTTGGTCTCTATATTTCACTTAATGGTGACATAATTTGGTATGTATCATTCTCTCTCTGATTTATTTAACTTAGCACTATGTCTTCCAACTCAAACAATTTTTCTGCAAATGGTGTGAGTTTATCTTTTTGTATAGCTGAATAGTATTCCATTGTGTGTAGCTGTATGAATATATTGATATATAAATTAGATTCCAACATATATTTATCATATTATTGAATACATATGTGAAATTAGATTTATATATGTATTCATACACTTATACATAAATACACATGTGTAAATGGTAAGAAAGTTTTTATATGTGAGCATATATATTTATATATATTATTTACAACTATTACTATAAATTTAAAAACTCAAGCTAGTATATAATAAGGTATAAGAATCCTGGGTGGTTATACTAATATACAGCAAAGTAGACTGTAAGGAAAGATTGCTAATGGAGATAGAATCATTTTATAATGATAAAGTTCAGTTCACCAAGAATAAATAACAAATTTGAATGTTTAAAAATCATAAAATTTTAAAGCACATGCAATAAAAAAAATCCTAAAGCCAGAACTGAAGGCAGAAACATAGAAATTCATAAACTTAAGTATTTTAACATCCCTTCTCAATAGATGACAAAGTTTCAATAAGAATACTGAAAATCTGATCAAAAATATCAATCCACTTGACCTAAATGTTTGAATAATGGCATATATAGAATGCTTCACCCTATGGCAATAGAGTATACATTCACTTCAAGTGCAAAAATACCCACAAAGAGTAACCATATATGATAGATTATAAAGTGTGCCTCAATAAATTTCACAAGAATGAAGTATATAGATAAGTTCTGTGATCACAGTAGAATTAAATTAAAAATGAAAAAGACAATAAATTCCTAAATAGTCATATTTCTGCTTTATACTTTTAAATGAGAAGGATCAAAAAGAATTCAACATCCTATTTACTAATAAAATATTTTATTCTTTAGAATATTGGACACAAAATAAACACTACTGCACTCTCTAGTCCACATTGTACTGTTGTTATGAGACAATGCAACAAGGCTAGGAAATAAATGTCTTAAATTTTGGAAAGGAAAAAATATACTGTTTTTATTTGGAATTAAATTGACCTCCATAAAAAAATTCTAAAACATGTAAAATGGTTAAGTACACTTAACAATGTTTAAGGATACAAAAACAATGTATAAAATTAGGTTGTATTTTTGTATATTAATAATAATGTATTGGAAAATGAAAATGTTAAAATACCACTTATTCAAATCAAAGCAATAAAGTTTAAAATTAAAAATAATGTAATGGAAGTTGGACAAAAATTAAAGTGAAAAATATAAAACAATTCTGAACAAAATTAGGGAAGACCTCAATACATGAACATATATACTATGTTTTTATATTTCAAGACTCAGTATTATTAAGAAGTTAATTTCCCCAAGGATTCATAGATTTAATGCAATCTCATTCCTCTAAACCACAATAGGCTTTTTTGGGAGTTATTTTGGTAAATAAATAAATAAATAAACAAGACAAGGATTTTAACATTTGTATGGAAATGCAAAAGTCTTAGAAAGGCTAAACAAATCTCACTAAAACAACAAAACTGGAGGACTTACATTATCTGTCTTCAAATGCTACAACTTAGAGTGAACAATGCCATATCCAGTGGTAGGAAAATTAAATTTGACAAATTGTTGGAGTATGGGTGTGGACTAGATGAGTGTGAGAAATTTCTGAGAACAATAGTCTTTGGAAGCTCCATGTGTGTTTTACCTCTTGAACTCTACAATACTATCAATAAAAATCCAAGAAAAATCCCCATGGTCTCAGAGAATGATAGAAGAAAATAAAAAAATAAATTGAAATGCACAGAACATTCTCTATTAATGTTCTTCTTGGGGCCTCCCTAGTGGCCTATGTGTTATCTCAGCATTATCACCACTATGGCCTGAGTTTACACCAGGCCAGGGAGGTAATCCACATATGGCACAATAGACCTCTCCTCTCCTTCCTGCTGCTCTCCTTAGCAGTGTATTTCAGTAAATCTGACTGTTCTGCTCACTACTCTGTCTCTGGTAAATACGTTTGCACCTTGCATTTCTGGCCTACATCCCAGTTCTTCTAACACACACCACACACACACACACACACACACACACACACACACACACACACACACACATATGTCTTCTCTTTAGGGAAAAAAAATTACCAGAGCCTTACCTCATTTAAGGGGTAGAACATTTATACCACCACACCTCTCTAGTAATACTCTCATCCCAGATGGGGCAGAGGTGTAAAAGCTATACTATATTAGTGAAACCCACAGTCCAGAGTTCTAGGTCCAATAAAATATTGAGATCAACTCAGTGGATTAGAGAAGGTTTCCATTATCAAGTATATTACAACTGAAAGACTTACAAGGTCCATATAAAAGAATCAAGAAAAGCCTTAGGAGAAACCCAAGACAATAGAAGAAACAAAACAAAACAAACAAACAAAAAAGACACTAAAGGAATTTGAATTTTTGGATAATTATACCTAGCCACAACAAATATTTAACACAGTCCAACTTCTATTCAGATAACTGTAATATCTACCACTTAAAGACCCATTTAGTTTCTGATATCTAACACACCATGCCTGACTTTCTATAAAATGTTACAAGAACTCCAAAAAGTAATAAAAAGGCAGCTCAAATAAATATAAAATAACATCAGATATGATAGAGATTGAAGAATTATAGCACATGGAATTTATAATAATTATGTCAAATATATTAAGGTATCTTATGAAAACAGAAATCACAACATGCAAGAACAGGTGGGTAATGTAAAGCAAGAATCAGCAATGCTAAGAAGGAATCAAAAGGAAATGCTAAAAATTAAATGTGCTCAAAAATGATTATAGACCTAAATGTAAATGCAAAATGATGCAACTTCTAGAAGCAAACATAGGCAAAAATCTATGTAGTCTTGCGTTTGGAAGTAAGCTTTTAGTTGTAACACAAAAAACTTGTAAAGTAAACATCTATAAATTGTGTTTTAATTAAGTAAAAATCTTCCTAAAAGATACTGGTAAAGGAAATAAAAATAAAGTCACAGGGAAAATATCTTTAAAATATATATTCAATAAAGACTGTCATCCAAAATATACTTTCTGTACATAAAAGCAAAAAGAAACAACCCATTTTTTATTAATAGGGAAAAGTCCTAAACAGTAGTAAAGAAGAAATATTAGTCGTAAATAAATATATAAGCTGTTCAACATCATTTGTGTTTAAGGAACTGCAAATAACAACAACAGTGAGACAAAATTAACACTTATTAGGATGATTAAAAATTTGAAAATTCAAAATGCTAATGAAATTTTAGAGGCACTCATTCTATCCCTGATGGGACACAAAATATCATAGTTACTTTGGAAGGCAGTTTGACAATTTCCCATGAAACTACTTCCACATCATTCAGCAATCACTCTCCCAGGTGTTTACTCAAATTATTTGAAAATTTATCTTTACCTAAAAATTCTTGCACAGAAATATCTATGAAACCTTTATTCCTAATCAGCAAAAAATATCCAAAAAAAATGTTCCTAATCAACCAAAATATTCTTTGACAGATGAATCATAAAGTGTCAATCAATGGTGATATATATATCCACACAATGAAACATCATTCAACAATAAAAAGTGAGCTAATAAGCCATGAATAAACTTGGATGGATGGGGGCCTCCCCGGTGGTGCAGCGGTTGAGCACTGTGCTGTGGAGCTGTCGACAGCGGTGACGCGAGTTCGATGCCCGGCCGGGGAGAATCCCACATGGTGAGGCAGACCTCTCCTGCCTCGCCGACTGCTCCCCTCAGCAGTGTATTTCTGATCTGCCTGTTCTGCTCCCCACTCTATCTCTGGTGAACCCTCTCGCTGCCCCACGACTCTGGCCTGTACCCCAGTTTGTATGTATAAATAAAATAAAATCTTAAAAAAAAAAAAAACCTTGGATGGATGACCTTAAATGCATAGTGCTAAATGAAAGAAGTCAATCTGAACAAACTATTATACAATATCAATTATACAATCTCTTGGAAAATGCAAAACTGCAGAGAGAGTAAAAAAAAAACAACAGTGTTTTCTAGAACTTCTGAGGAAAGAAAAGAACATTAAATAGTGAAGCTATTTTTAGACAGTGATGTTATTCTATGTAATATTATAATTTTTCAGCTATGTAATACTGAAATGTTGGATATAATATCATGGACTTGACAAAACCTATCAAACTTTAAACCGAAATGTGACCCCTAATGTGTGCAAATAAATATGTCATTTAGGAGTTTGGGGAATCCCAGGAAAGAATGTAGATTATGATGAGAAAATCCAGTCACTATATTACAAAGGTGTAAACATTTTCTGAAGAAACAAAGTACATATAATAGCTTAGGTTTTACTCCAAAATCCAAACAATAGATCTATGATTTCCAAATGATATAAATGAAGAAATAAATACAAAATGAAGATAATTAAAATTAAAAAACTCTCATGCAGAATAATTCTAAGAAATTGATGTAAATAACGATCCCTCAAGGATATGTGTGTGTGTGTGTGTGTGTGTGTGTGTGAAAACATCTGATTCTTAACTATGAACTAAGCATAGTACTTTACTTACAAATAATAAATGCAATGGAGAAACCAACAATCTCAGCCAAGTAATCAAGGTCAACAGCAAAGATGACAAAACATGTGACTATATACTCTTCACATAAATGGAAATGTCACTTCTTCCCAAAAACTCATAATCTCAATACAGTTATAAAAATCAACAAATGTCTGGGAAGTACTCAAAACTGTCAATGTCAAATCACTCTGGGCCTCCTGTCTGGCTGCATTGCTCCTGTAACCACAGGCCCTAGGATCCACGTGGATCCACTCACTGAGAGAGAAAAAGCATCAGTCACCTGGGATCAAGAAAAGAAAATATTCATCATCTTTCCATTCCCTTGGCCCTTTCTAATGATTACATCTTCCTCATGCCTGCCTCTGATTTTTGAAGAAACACTGAGGATAGGCATTTGGAGGGAGCTGGTAACTTGAGAAACGATGGCTTAGCAAGGAAGAGAGACAAAGGATATCAGAAAGCATTGGAAAGATTGAGAAACAGTAAGTCAGGAATGGTGCCAGTTTGATAGTAAAGATACCACCCTTCCCCCACCAAGTCATTAAGACTCACCTAAGGCCCTATCTCTGGAAGAAAATCACATGCTTAGTGAGAGAATTTGCCTGTTGAAATATTTAGCAAAGGGAAACTAGGGAACTGGTGGCTAATTTAGCCATGAGAGGAAACACTTTTCTATACCTTACACATTTTCTGGGCACCCACAATTGTCTGCATCTGCCATGGGGAGCTGAGAAATCCACCCAGTCTCCCCTCACCCATGTACTATTTATAGCATGCTCAGGGTACATAGAAAAAAGGTTTGGGTTTTCACAGTGAACTCAACCCTAATGGACAGGAGTTTTGTGCCTTCCCGTGGAGTCAACAGGGACATAGTCTTGGAACTGGTATGATTTCTGGCACATGCTTCCTTTCACTGTGGGAGAGAACATGTCTTCTGGGCATAACACAAATAGTCCTATATGAAGGGAGTGACTGGACAGACTTCAGAAAGACAGGGAAATCACCCAACAATCTTCAATGTGTGACCTTTTGGCTCATGTCTAGAGTGTGCAGTCAGAAACTACAAGTAACCACAGTGAACAAAACCGAAAATAGGGCACAGTGGTTGCTGGTGGCCAGCGGGGAGCCTAAAATGGTACCTGGCTATACCCATGTGCTTTTTTAGGCTTATCTTGAAGGTCCCAACTTGCTACTGCTGGAGAGTGCAAAACTTCTGGAGAGAAGATCTTAAACAGCAAAATGGACATTAAAAAAAAATATGGGAATTTGATCCCTCAAAGGATTATGATACTACAAGGTAGGAATGATTCTCTAGAACCCATCCACAAAGATATGAAAATCATTTTCTTCCTATTGGACAGAGTTCAAATTTGCCATGATTGAGAAAATCAAGTGGAAGAAACTGCATAAAAAAGGAATGCAATTAATGAACATAAATTAGAAATTGAAGATTAAAACAAGAAAACAAGAGAGTTGCAGGATGCAGACAGACAAATATAGGAGATAAATAATCCTTCTGAAATCTGTGGAGCAGACCAGACCAAATGGAAAATCAATTTAGTGAACTTGAACTCATAATGCAAAAGGAACCCAAGAAAAACAAGTAAAAACACAATTCAACAGCTATCCAACTCAATTAGAAAAGGAAACACACAGCTAATAATTATCCAAGAAGGGAAAGGGAGAAAAATGGGGGGAAAAATCTTATACAAAGAAACAATAAAGTAAAACTTCCCGAGTATGGAAAGGAACTATATATGCAAGTTCATGAAGCTAAAATGATACCTGGTTTGTGTAAATATGATGAAACAGACATGATGAAACAGATGTGAAGACACAGTCATACAACATACAAGACTACAAGTCATACAAGACTACAAGAATAAGAAAGAAAAAATAAATTGTTTAGGTAATTTAAAAAGGAAATTCCATCAGATTTTTCAGTGGAAACACTGTGCACAGGAGAGAAAAGAAAGACATATTCAAAATATGTAGCAAAGTATATTAGCATCCAAAACTACTACGTACTGCAAGGCACTCATTCAAAAGCATGGAGATAGAGGGGCCTCCCTGGTGGCGCAGCGGTTGAGCGCTGTGCTGTGGAGCTGTCAGCAGCGCGCGATGCGAGTTTGACGCCCGGCTGGGGAGAATCCCACATGGTGCGGCAGACCTCTCCTGCCTCGCCCGCTGCTCCCCTCAGCAGTGTTCTGCCTGTTCTGCTCCCCACTCTGTCTCTGGTGAACCCTCTCACCGCCCCATGTCTCTGGCCTGTACCCCAGCTTGTATGCATAAATAAATAAATCTTTAAAAAAAAAAAAAGCATGGAGATAGAAATATCTTCCTAGATAAACAGAATATGAGGAAGTGTTCCCAACACCAGATATCCCCTTCATGAAATATTAAAAGGGACACTCCTAACTAAATTAAACAAAATTCACGCACACACACACACACACACACACACACACACACACACACACACACAGTAATTATATGGAAATGTAACCAGTGGCTGAAGCCAAGACAGTTACAAGTGGTGCCCTCTGGAGGGGGTTGCTGGTGAGGACAGATAGCCCCAGGGAAAATGCTAAAAAGTATTACAATTGGGGGTGAAGTGACTGATAAGAAATATGGGACTGCAGAAGCAGCCCTGCATTATCCGGTGTTCAGGATTCAGTGTTCTGGATTCAGCATTTGGGATTCAGTATTTCTGGGGTCAGTGATTTTGTTTCCCACCGCACACGTCTTCCAAAGGTGGTTGTGGGCCTCTGAATGTGGAGCCTCCAATAGCCAACCTCAGAGAGGTAAAGTTCACAGGCTTTGCAAGTAGCTGAGTAACTGAAACTATTCCCGGGTTTGCTGCTATTACAGCCTGGCAGAGAAAACAAAGACTCAGAGCTGGGTGCCTTGCTGAAGTGTGGCTGTCTGTCAGGTCATCCAGCTGCTGTAGCTGTTGTTTGAGGGTTGCTTGCCTGGCGCTGTGCTGCGGCATCTCGTTAGGTCCCAGAGCATCTCCTGTTGTTTCTTCCGCTGTCTTCATGAGTTGGAACCTGGGCTATATAGTCTGTCTGCCATGCGCTCCAGATCCGCAGTGGCAGGAAGACACCATCTTGGGCATGTGGACTATTGTTCAGGAGAGGAGCTTTGCATCCTCAGTGGTGGTAAGATGCCATCTTAGCTGGGGTTTTTTGGTTTTTTTATTCTTTTTAGGACTTGAAAACATCGGACACTGCTTCGGATGAGGTAAATGGTCATTTTTAGCCTCAATACCTTTCTTCCCTGGTTTGTTAAATAAATCCTATCATTGTTGTTCTCTGAGCCTGAGTAGTCTTGCAATTTTGCGTGTGGGTGAAGAACTCAGACAGTGACCAGTAAATTATTTAGGCAGTGTCCATGCCTGGTTTTAGTGCCCCTAGCTGACTGGTATCAGAAACAGAAAGTTAAAGACAAAGTGGATATGCATATTAATATATCAATAACACTGGTCAGCAAATCTTCACAAAATTCATGTTAGTGAAATAAAATTAGCCATCTCCTATGAATTTCTATGTGCTCAAAATGAATATGATAGTCAAATTCTAATTTTGGCTCTAGTTTTTCTGTAATCTGCAAAAAATTGATGTTTACCTCACAAATTGTGTGCCAACAGTAATAGGCCTACGGTTAATGCCTATAAAAAAAATCAGGTTATAGACTACTTCTTAGATTTCTTCACTTGTCTTTAGTACAGATGTCCAGGAATAGAATAGCTGTAAGATGGTATCCATTGTGCAAAAGCACAGCCTTAAGACTCAGTTTCAAAGAGTCTAGAAATATCCTCCATTCTTGTGGGTCACGAGTGATTTCTAAGGCATTCATGAAGCCCTCAATATCAGAACAGAATACCAGAGTACTTTCCTTCCTGAAGAAAGGCTCCAACTGCTGGTGGCGCTTTCGATATAAAGCAATTGTGACATCTTCTCCTAGAAGATTCCATTGTTGGAACCTAACAACAATGATCCTAGCAATTCCACCTTGTTCTTAAATAAGTCCAAATCATGAACCAGGTCATTTAATTCTTCCTGTGTTAGTCTATGTGGGGTTGATGATGCACCACAGTGAAAATCTGGATTGCTACATGCTGATGGAACAGGAGAAGAACAGGTTGGCTCACCCTTGTACTCATCAGATGAATCAAGAGAAATTTCTGCTGGAGGTTCTGGAATAGGAAGTCACTCACCATGTGGAACTGGTCTCAGTGCAGACGGAATGTTTGGATAGACTCTTCTTGACTTTTGCTTCATTATTCTGCTGGAAAGAGGAGGAACCAAGCAGAAGTAACAGTCTTCTATGTGCTTGCTTGGCTTTCTCCACACCATGGGGACTGCAAACGGCATTGACGATCTTTGCCATTAAACCACTGTGAAAGCTGTATTGTATATGTAGCACAGCATATATGTGGGGCCCAAGGCTTGTCTTGCTCACCAACCTTGCATCCGATTCAAGATGATAAGCCTTCTTCACTTGAGAAGTGATATTTTTCTTCTGGTTGACAAATGTCACTTCTGCACAAATAGAGCAGAAATTGTCCATGCTAGTAATGCACTTTTGAGGCATTACTGTTCTGTATTGTGCCTAAATGGATAAAATAATAACAGGTCTCTGGAACAGTAGCTTAAACTGTCTCACACAAAGTCTGAAATATTTTCAGTGCTCAACCTTTCTGACAGGGCTTTATAGAGTGCACTGCTGACGTCAGCTTACTTCAGCAGCTGCCTGGCAGTAGTATTGCATTGCATCAGAAAATGATGTAATCAACCTTGGATGATTTGCACATGATGGTATTATGCAATGTGATGCAATATTACATCTATCAAGGCTGATTTAGGATGTTGTTGCAGTCCTACTAGATAAATTTACACGGTGTAACATATAAAAAGAATTACATGAAATATCTTCAAAACTAGAGCTAATAAAAATATTTTCAGGGTTATAGTCATGTTCAGCACACCAAGACACTACAGATTAGGGCCTTTTAAAGTCAGTAACCATTTCAATGTTGACCAGTGTAATTGTTTATGTGCTTAAGAGACACTACCTTGTAAGAGCACCCACAGGCACTCATATTGCATGTATGCTTTATATGTCGTTATTTTATGCTACTACTACTACTACTAATAATAATAATGAGCATATATTAGATACCAGAAACTTTGTGAAGCATTTAATATTCTGTATCTCATTTAATACTTTATACACGTAATGATGCATGTACCATTTTCCACAATATGAAGAAGAACAGTGTCAGAGGGAATCAAACTACTTTTCTAATGTTACCAAAATAGATTACTGCCAAGTGCAGATCTCTCTGACATCAAAGTGTTTGATCTTAACCACCATCCTCTTCCTGATTTGAGAATCACACACATAACAAGACAGAATTACAAATAGTAAAACTAATGTAATGAAAAAGGCCTGTGGAATCAAACATTGATCCTTTCTCTGCTACCTCAGGTATTCTCTTTTAAAGTGAAAGTTTTGGATTAATGGTTCCTCAAGTATCCTTCTATTCATATCTTTTTATCATCATAAAAATAAATTCCATAAAAAATCTAATGTAGAGACTGTTAAACAATAACACTGGTCAACATTGAGACGGTCACTGACTTAAAAAGGCCCTAATCTACAGTGTCTTGATGTGCTGAAAATGAATATAACCTTGAAATTTTTTATTAGCTCTCCTTTTGAAGATACTTCATATAATTCATTTTATGTGTTTCACGTGTCAATTTATCTGGTAGGACTGCAACAACATCCTAAATCAGCCTAGAATGATGTAATATTGCATCACATTGCATAATAACATCATGCAAACATCATCCAGAGTTGATTGCATCATTTTCTTATGCAATGAAATACTACTGCCAGGCGGCTGGAAAGGTTGAGCATTGAAAATATTTGACTTTCTGCGAGACAGTTTAAGGTACTGTTCCATAGAACTATTATTAATTTATCCGTTTAGATAAATACAGAACTGTAATGCCTCAAAAGTGTATTAATAGCATGGACAATTTCTGCTCTCTTTGTGGGGAAGTGACATTTGCCAACCAGAAGAAAAGTATCACTTCTCAAGTGAAGAAGGCTTATTATCTTTATTTTGAATGCAAGGTTAGTGACCAAGAAAAGCCTTGGGCTCCACATATATGCTATGCTACATGTACAACACAGCTTTCACAGTGGTTAAATGGCAAAAGACTGTCAATGCCGTTTGCAATCCCCACGGTGTGGAAAGAGCCAAGGAAGCACATAAAAGACTGTTACTTCTGCTTGGTTCCTCCTCTTTCCAAAGGAATAACAAAGCAAAAGAAATCAAGAATAGTCTATCCAAACATTCCGTTGGCACTGAGATGATCGGTTCAACAACTTGCTGCAGGGTGATACTAAATAAGTATGGAATACTTTTCGCCTAGTGTCTACAAACTTTCTTGGACATGTTAGGGCAGAAAATTACAAAAAACTTGTAGAAGACATGCTGATGCAGTATCAGAAACTTGGCTGCAATATGTCTCTAAAGATCCACTTCCTTCATTCCCATCTGGATTTCTTCCCTGAAAACTGTGGTATGGTTAGTGATGAACATGGCAAACATTTTCATCTAGATATCGTGTCAGTGGAACAAAGATACCAGAGAAAATGGTCCACTACAATGCTGGCTGATGACTGCTGGACACTCCCCAGAGATGCTCCTGAGCAGTTGTACAAGGACAAACGAAGAAATCTAGAAGTAGTCTGTGACTTGATATTTTACAGGTATTAACCATAGGCTTATTACTATTGGCACGCATTTCATGATGTAATCATCCATTTATTGCATATTACAAAAAAAAACTAGAGCCAAAATTAGAATTTGGCTGTCATATTCTTATTGAGCATGTACAAATTGATAGGAAATGACTAATTTTATTTCAGTGATAGCCTTCTGTAAAAATTTGTTGATTGGTGTAATAAATCTTGTAACGTAACTATAAAGTTAAATTATATGTTTGTAAAATTAATATTAAATAACTTAATTCTTGTTTAACTGGTTTCCAATTGCTGTTAAAGAAAATATTAAATATATATTTCTAAATTGATTAAATATTTTTTTATATTTCATAAAATATTAAGAGGTTTATCTTATTGCATTAAATATATGATTCTATTGCACTGTTTTTTATTAAGGTAACATTACTCTACATACTGTCTAGGGTTTAAAGATTCAGGTTCACACTGAAAGCAAACATGATTCTCCATCACAGCCTTTGTAACCCTACCCCCCATTGTTTTCCATCTGGAAGGCTCAATTCTACAGTCATATTTCAAGTTTTTGTTTTGGTAGAGATTGCTCTGTTCCTTTGTTTTGCTTATCTAAATCCCACTTATGTGTAAAGCCATCCAGTAATTTTTGCTCTTATTATTATTCTTTTTATTATTCAGTTTAGCATAATCCCATCCAGTTGCATCCATATTATTATAAAACAAAACAAAATAAATCAAAAACATAACATGAGCTCATCTTTCCTTATAACTGAGTATTATAATTCAGTGGTTATAACTGAGTATGGCCATTGTGTTTATATCCCACATCTTCTTGAACATTTATTTAAGAATACTGGATAAATAATGTGGGTCCTTGAGGTGTTCTGTAGCTTGGTTATTGTAAATAGTTTTTCATTTAATGTAGGCATGCACATATCCCTTTGGCTTACTTTTTTTTTTTTAATTCTTTGAGTAGATAACTTAGGAGTGGAATTGCTGGATCATAGTACAGTTTTTTTTTTTTTTTTTTGAGAAACCCTCATATCCTTTCCTGTGGGGGCTGGACCAGTCTGCATGCTAACCAAATATCTAACATGGTTTCTTTTTTTCACATCTTCCTCATCGCTTGTTGAAATCAAATGAGTGAGTCATTCTCACAGGTATGATATGGTTGTGGTTTTGCCTTGCATTTTCCTGATGATCAATAATGTTGAATGTTAATTATGTTCCTGTTGACATTCTGCATCTCTTCTTTAGAGAATTATCTACTTCGCATTTCTCTTCATATTTTTATTGGATTAAATTGCAGAAATTCTTTGTAGAACTTGTATACTTGCCCTTTGTTGGATGTGCCACATGCAAATATTTTCTCACATTTTGTTACATTATATTTTCATTTGTCCTGATAGCTTATTGCATTATGCAAAAGCTCTATAATTTGAGGCAGTCCCATTTGTTTGTATTTCTTTTTTTTGGAATAGTCTCCAAATCATTTCTGCAGTCAATGCTTTGTAGTTTATTGTCTATGTTTTATTCTATGAATTTTATCGTTAAATCTTATATCCAAGAATTTAGAGACTTTTGAGTTAATTTTTGTGTATGGAGTGAGATAATGATCAAGATTCATTATTTTACAGTTTTTTCCAACATTTGTTGAAAAAGTATCCTTTTTTGATCGTATCCCCTTACATTTGTCATAGATTAACTTCACATGTAAATGAGGGTTTTTCTGCTATCTCAATTTTATTCTATTGATCTGTGTGTCTATATTTACTCTAATATTAAGTGGTTTTGATTAGTATAGCTTTGGAGTATTATTTGAAGTCTACGAGTGTAATACCTTCCATTGGTTTTTGTCAGAATTTCTTTGGTTATTCAGCATCTTTTGTAGTTCTATGCAAGTTTCAATAATGTTTATTCTACTTTTTTGAAGAAACTATTAAAATTTGATAGAGAATGAATTGAATTATTTTGGATAATATCAGTAATGACCTTAGGGATTGAGAAAGGGGATTTCTGTCCAGCTCACTGTCTTTGTTCTTTTTAACAGAGATTAGTCCGAATTGTGAGGAACAAGCCAGTTTCTTCAAAGAAATTCCCCTTTAGAGAAGGGTGGGTGTCTCCACACCATTTTCAACAGCATGGTCCCCTGAGTGAACCAGCAGTTCCACTTTCCATATGCCATGCCCTGTGCGATAGTCTGCTGGTATTTCTTTGTAACCACCTTTGCTCTGTAAAGCACAGAAATCTTTTTTTCTTCTTCTTCTTCTTTTCTTTTCTGCCTCAGGCTGTGTTGATATTTGAAGTCCAGGATGGTTCCATTTTTTTCCCAAGTCATGGGACTCTGTGTGTCTAGTGCCATTCTGCTTAACTGTTATATTTTTCTCTCAGAGTTGATACAAGAAAGATCATCTCTCACTATTTTTGTCCATTTTAAAAGTACAATTTAATTCTACTAAATATTAGTAATGAATTACCTGCTATTATTAATTGTAACATTCTTGATTGCTAATTCTAGTTACTGAGAGCATTAAGGGAGAAATACTTATGGAAATGAATGTATTCTGAAACATAAAGTATTATTTCTCACTGATGAGAACTTTTTGAAAATGTAAGTTCTGAGTCTGAACCCCTGATGACTCTTTTCCAGTAATACTAGGGATGGGAATAAAGATTTTTATTTAACAGGTGATTGATTCACACAGTCTCCAGAACAGGCATTGAGAAACATCTTTGTAGGATGCCTCCAAACAGGAAGAAAATTTCTCCCTCAGTTGAACACACTGTCAATATACTTTCACAACACAGTATGACAGCAGAAGGATTTTGATTATGCATCAGATGACAGTTTTGCTAATATTAACCTAGCAACATAAAATAATATATTAATACTGAACTAGACATTGGTATATATGTAGCCTGTGCCCTGAAGTATGATTTCCCCTTGCCTGATGATAATTATATAAAGGAAATTCTCCATTATTTGTGCGATTGTGAGTGTTATACTATACTAACTTTTTTGAGTAATCATGGATTTTTGTTTTGGTTATCATTTTGAAATTGAAGGGTGGATGAGAAATCATACTAAATAAAGTGAAATTTTTGAATTCAATAATGTTACGAATCAAATAAAAAAGATGAGGCAACAATTTCCATTTCTTAGCAGAGGTACATAAAACCGGGTCTTCAAAAAACAAAACAAAACAAAAAAACACTATAAATAATATCACACATAATCCACAAGGGATAGTGATCTCTATTCATATTCTCTGTTTAAGCTACTATTTAATGGTGCTGGTAGATAGTAAAATATATCTGATAATGCCATCAACTACTGAAAGACTCAAAAGAAATCTTTACAAAATTGAAATACATCTAAATCCTCATGACTTTCTGCTTTGATCTTTTTGAAAGGTGGTTGATTCTTTAGACCTTGAATTGCTGTCCTTAAAGAAGAAATATATAATTACTTACATATAAATGCGTTTCTAATAAGTGAAGTTAGCTTCCTTGAATTTTAACCAATGTCATATTTAAGTTTTCTAATATTCTAAATCCCTCCACTTGTCAGCAACTTTAAAATGTTAATTGAGGGCCTCCCTTGTGGAGCGGGAGTTAAAGTCTCAATGCTATCAACCTCTAGCCAGCCACTGAGGCATGAGTTAGATCCCTGGTCAGGGGACGCAGACCTCTCTGTCTCACCCACTGTGACCTTTGGCAGTGTATTTTGGCAGATCCACCTGTTCTGCTTCTCTCTCTGTCTCTCACCCCCTGCAACTCTGGCCTACATCCCAGTTCTTGTATGCATGAACAAATGCAAATAAAACTTTAAAAATGTTAATTGAGACCTAAATGTGTATTAAAGAGCAAGCAATCCCAGAAATTCACTATAAGACATTTTGCTACCTTTAATGTTCGGTTTGCTACTAATCCCTATCAATTTGTAGATAACTCCTGGCACATAGTATCCTCAAAATTATTATTATAAATTACTATTTACATAAAATAATACAACAACATAATAATTTGGAAAAATATGACTAAAACCATTTAAATATTTAACGTAATTTTAACAAAGTATTTTTTAATGTAGAGCAACACATCATAATATTCCTTTGTCTCTTTTCTTAACCTCATGAACAGAATGTCTCCTGAAAATTATCTCTTCCTACCAATAACTGCAATTGAACATTTTCCCAACCTACATTGTATAGACTTTTCTCCCTAGTCCTTCCCTATTTTTTCTCTGATTTTGATGATAATGACAACAATTTTCTCCCACTACAACCTTCACTGTTAGTACAGCTATCTTAATATGATGCACATGTGGCCTGGACTCAGCATGTAAGGATGCAACTTTCCCATCTTTTCAGTGGAGGCTTTTAAATAGTGTAAATAGTGGGGAGCTGACAGGTGTGATTTTTGGTAGAGAAAATAAATGAAAGATAAATGTATAAGTAGATAAAGGCAAAAATTCTCTTTAGTGGCTACATAAAGAAAAAAAATATCAAAAGCACATGTGCACACTCTTTTCCTTGTTATCTTTTCTCAGTCAAATAACTGCAGTATTCCACAGAGAACATTAGAGAAAATGTCTGTCAGTAATAATTGGTGATTTTTTTTAAACCCATGGGCCCAAACAGAGTATTTTCATTCTGTTTTTCTGTGTGAAGCATGGTATTCCTTTCTGACAACCCAAGGGATAAGGCGTTTCCCTGGAGCATATGTGCATCAGGCTTTCCATGACAACTGTGCTATCATAGAGAATAGAAAGTACCAAGTAAAGCCTTTCTCCTTAAATGCTGTAATTCTTAAGAAAATCATAGATTTTATGTGAGAATTATCTATTTTAATACAATAGTCTCAATTTACAAATAAAAAAAAAATCTTGACGGTAGATTCTATAGTCAAAAACCCTGAATTTAAATCCCAGTTTTAGTTTATGAGTTGAAAAACTATTGGTACATTTCTTTTAATCTTCCTAAATTTATGTCCTCATTGACAAAAGAGAATACAATAGTGTTTTTAGCATTGGGGATGTAAAATCAAATAAAAATGTAAGTCAAAATGCTAGTTTTAAGTATTCCATGAAAGTTTGTTATGGTCATAATAATAGTAATTAATGTTAGCATTAATATGGTTATGAATCATCACTGTTTTTATTACTATAAGGGCAATGGTCAGGTTTTCCTAATGTCAAATGCATTAAATTGTCATTAGTTTTAATTTTTCATCAGCTTCACTGGATTTTCCCATAGTTCCTTCATATAGTAACAGAATAATTAAATATTCCTTGTTCTTATCCGATTCTGACAATTTGTTTCAATGGTTTAATATTTAAACAAAACATTAGCTTCTATCTAAAACGTTGAGGTGGTCTGCACTTATCAAAAATTTATGCCTATTTTAAATCAAGAGATTTGAGTTGTTTAAATAACCCATGCAACAATAATGGAAAGAACCATTCTTGAGAATCTATGTAACCCTTCTTACCAATATGAAATGTATCTTATTACATGGAAATAAGCCTCAAGGAAATGACTTTTTCTTAAGAAAGTAAACAGGGTCTCCCCGGTGGCTCAGCGGTTAAGCGCTGCAATGTGGAGCTGTCGGCAGCGGCAACACGAGTTCAATGCCCGGCCAGGGAGAATCCCACATGGCGCGGCAGACCTCTCCTGCCTCGCCCGCTGCTCCCCTCAGCAGTGTATTTCTGATCTGCCTGATCTGCTCCCCATTCTGTCTCTGGTGAACCCTCTCGCCGCCCCCCGCCTCTGGCCTGTACCCCAACTTGTATGTATAAATAAAAAATAAATCTTAAAAAAAAATGAAAGTAAACAGACCTAATTATAGATTGATAAATAGATGGAAGTAGATAAGTAAAGATGCACATATGCATGTATGTGTGTATGTATGTATGTATGCATGTATGAATGTACAGGTGTATGGATGGGTGTATGGGTAGGTGTATGGAAGAGATAAGAGAGATGATGATAACAGATAGGTGATAGAGAGCTAAAGTCATCATCCAAACTATGAATTTATTCATTTTTACAATGACAAACCCACAGTGCTCTTGACCAATATTTTTCATGCCTGTACTCTTCTTGAACAGGCTTGAATCAGACCATTCAAGATTCTAAGATTTAGGCTCCTGAAGATGCCCACTTTGTAGATTATATTGAGCTAACAGCAGTGAAAGCCGTAGAGGCTGACAATATGCCATTTACCTAACTGAAGAACCAAGCAAACTGCTTTCCTTTTTATGACCAGAAGAATGTGCTTTAGAGGAGTATCATCCAGGCGGAGGTTTATCTGTGAATATATCCTTCCAACTGAGAATATTATCTTTACTTTCAGACTGAAGATGTAGTAATCGCTTTCTTGCCATGTGAAGTCTCACCTTCCTCTTTTCTTGGCACTTCAAGTCCTTTAATAGAGATGTATACTACTTCCTTCCTAAGCAATGGTGGGATCTGCATAACAAAGCATCAGATTTTTAAAATTGACTTTTTCCTTTACTAACGCATCTCATGCTGTGTTGATTACTCATCCAGCCTAATATGAACCTTGGAAACACAAAGACATTTCTCATCAAATATCCCTAAAAGAGTACTTATTTCAATGAAGATTTTTTATAATATAAGAGACCATTATTATGAACAATGGGATGTAGGAAGAATTAACTTTCAAGTATTTAATATAATGTACAATTTTAAATTCTTATTTATCAGCATAAAGAAAATACATATTTAACCAATTTTAAAAAATCCCTCAAATGTAGGAAGTCTAGACTTCAGTTTTACACATTTCAGACTTCTGTTTTACAAACCGAAGTCTATCTTTGATATATTGTTCTTTAAATTTGGATTTAGAAGGCAGTTTGTTAAGATTCAAAAATCATTTGTATGACAGATGATAATTGAAATATATAACAAAAATTATAAAAATAAATTTTAGGGTGGAATTTATAAGATTATGTATGTTACCATCCTAATTTTGGAATTTAATATCTAATGACATTTGATGTTATAATGTTCATTTGTGATGTTTGTTATTTTTTTATGATATTCATTACTTTTGTAGAGAATCAGACTTATACTGTCTTCTGAATCTCCTAAGAGTAAATTTACACAATTTTTTTAATTAACAGGTTTTATTTGTTGTTAAAATTTTGCCTAGACAACATAAACAAAAATGTGTGTAAACATATGCCGATTTTGATGAGGAAAATTATGATGTATCCCATCCCAACCCAACCTACCCAAATATTTTTTCACAGAAAAATATATGAACAGTGTTCTCTAATGATAAGTGATGAACATTTCTTCATGTACCTATTGGCCATCTGCATGTCTATTTTGAAGAAATATCTATTTTCGACTTCTGTGTATTTTTTGATTGGCATTTTTCTTTCCTTTTCATTAAGCCAAATATGTTCTTTGTAGATCTTGGATATTAAGCATGTATCAGATGTGTGATATGCAAATATTTTCTCCCAATGAAAAGAACATTTTTTTTTCATTTTAATGATAGTTTATTACATTGTGCAGGAGCTTTTTACTTTGATGTAGTCCAGTTGCTTATTTTTGCTTTAGTTTTTTTTCGTTTTTTTTTAGTTTTTTTTATTTTTGCTGTGTTACCCAGTTTATCTCCAAAAACATCACTGAGGCTAATGCCATGCAGCATTATCCCTATGTTTTATTCTATGTATTTTATAGTTCCAGCCTTACATTGAAATTTTTCTTTAAAAAAAATTATTGATTGATTTTTGCATAAAAGAACTAGGGTACAGACCAGAGGTGTGGGGGCTGAGAGGATTCACTAGAGACAGAATGGGGAGCAGAACAGGCAGATCTACTGAGATACACTACTAAGGGTAGCCGCAGGTAAGACAGGAGAGGTCTGCAGTGCCATATGAATTATCTCCCTGGCCAAGGATAGAACTCAGGCCATCGTGATGGGTCTTCATGGTGGTAGCCCTGAGATTTAAATCCTAGGCCACCAAGGAGACCCCTTATATTGACATTTTTAACCCATTTTACATTGGTTTTTAAATATGTTGTAGTCTACAGTGGTTGGACCAGTTTGCATTCCCACCAGCAGTGTAGAAGAGTCCCTTTTTCTCTACAGCCTCGCCAACATTTGTTGTTGCCTGTTTTTTTAATGTGCGTCATTCTCACTGGCATGAGGTGGTATCTCATTGTGGTTTTGACTTGCATTTCCCTGACTATATGTGATGTTGAACGTTTTTTCATATGGCTGTTAGCCATTTGCTTTTCTTTCTTGGAGAAGTGTCTTTTTAGCTCTTCTGTCCATTTTTTGACTGGATTGTTGACTTTGTTTCTGTTGAGTTGTGTTAGCTTTTTGTAGATTTTAGTTAACAGTCCTTTATTGGTTGTGTTGTGTGCAAAAATTTTCTCCCAATTAGTAGGGTGTCTGTTTGTTTTGATTATTGTGTCTTTTGCTGTACAGAAGCTTTTTAGTTTGATGTATTCCCATCTGTTTATCTTTTCCTCGACTTCTTTCACTTTTTGGGATGTGTCTTTAAAGATTTTGCTGAGATGTATGTCATGTAGAGTTTTGCCTACATTTTCTTCTATAAATTTTATGGTTTCAGGTCTTACGTTCACGTCTTTTATCCATTTTGAGTTGGTTTTTGTGCATAGTGTGAGGTAGTAGTCTAGCTTCATTTTTTTGCATGTAGCAGTCCAGTTTTCCCAGCACCACTTATTGAACAAGCTAACCTTGTTCCATTCCATATTCTTTGCTCCTTTGTCAAAGATTATTTGTCCATAGGTATGTGGATTTATTTCTGAGTTTTCTGTTTTTTCTTTTTTTTTAAAGATTTATTTATTTATACATACAAGCTGGGGTATAGGCCAGAGGCGTGGGGCAGCAAGAGGGTTCACCAGAGACAGAGCGGGGAGAAGAACAGGCAGACCAGAAATACACTGCTGAGGGGAGCAGTGGGCGAGGCAGGAGAGGTCTGACGCACTATGTGGGATTCTCCCTGGCTGGGTGTTGAGCTCGCATCGCGAGCTGTCGACAGTTCCACAGCGCAGCGCTCAACCGCTGAGCCACCAGGGAGGCCCTATTTCTGGGTTTTATATTCGATTCCATTGGTCTCTGCCTCTGTTTTGGTTCCAGTACCATGCTGTTTTAATTAATATGGCTTTGTAGTATAGTTTGAAATCTGGGAGTGTAATCCCTCCATTTTCTTTCTTTTTAGTCAGAAGAGCTTTGGCAATTCGAGGTTTTTTGTGGTTCCATATGAATTTCATCAATATTTGTTCTATTTCTTTGAAGAATGTCATTGAGATTTTTATCGGAATAGTGTTGAATCTGTAAATTGCTTTTGGTAGTATGGTCATCTTGATAATGTTAATTCTTCCAATGCATGAACATGGGATGTCTATCAATTTTTTTGTGTCCTCCTCTACTTCTCTTAATAGGGTCTTATAGTTTTCTTTGTATAAGCCCTTTACCTCTTTTTTTAGGCTTATTCCCAGGTATTTTTTTGTTCGTTTGTTTCAATTTTGAAGGCGGTGATTCTCTTGCTTTCTTCTTCTGACTGAGTGTTTGCATATAGGAAGGCTACGGATTTTTGTGTGTTGATTTTGTATCCTGCTACTTTACTGAACTGGTCCATAATTTTGAGTATTTTTTCTATGGAGTTTTTCAGATTCTCTATGTATATTACCATATCGTCTGCGAAAAGTGATAATTTAATTTCTTCTTTCCCTATTTGGATTTCTTGTATGTCTTTCTCTTGTCTTATTGCTTTGGCTAGGACTTCCAGTATTATATTAAAGAGCAAAGGTGAGAGTGAACGTATGACATTTCCTCAAATTAATAAATGTGGAGCTACCATACGACCCAGCAATACCACTTTTGGGAATCTACCCAAAGGACAAAAAAACACTAATCCAAAAAGATACATGCACCCGTATGTTTATTGCAGCACTATTTACACTAGCCAAGATATGGAAACAACCCAGATGCCCAAAAATAGATGATTGGATCAAGAAGATGTACATATACACAATGGAATACTATTCAGCATTCAAATAAGATAAACACATGCAATTTGCAGCAACATGGATGGAACTAGAAGGGATCATGCTCAGCGGAATAAGCCAAGAGGAAAAAGAAAATAATTGAATGGTCTTACTTATAACAGGAATATAGGGGAACCAAATACAAGAGTGTCAACCAGCAAGAGAGGGGGGAGGATCGGGGCTCAGAACAGGGTAGAGGGGAGCACAGGGGACTGTGGTGATGATTCAGGGGTGAATTGGTGGTGGGAAACCTATAGGGAATATACAGTAAAGTAAAAGACACAAATAAAAAAAAATTTAAAAATGTTATGATATGATTAAATAAGAGATTATTCATTCTTACCCTTCTTATCTTTTAATAACATACAAGCAAAAAAAACACAAACAATTCTAAATAGTTACAAAATGAAACATTTGTGAAACATGCATAAATGTCACATTAACAAGAATTACTATAATTGCAAAATGGTAATATCCTGGCTTTTATTACTTCCTTTCTGCTATTGAGTTGGGAAGACCAGAATAAACCTGATTGTGAAGTCAATGTAATTATTTCCAAAATAAAGTTTATGAAAGGAGGACAAATGGGCAAACAAAAACTAGTGTAACAAAACATTAATAGATTGGGGCCTCCCTGGTGTCGCAGAGGTTAGGCGCTGCCCTGTAGAGCTTCAGCAATGGCAATGCAAGTTTGACACCTGGCCGGGGAGATTCCCACATAGCCCAGCAGACCACTCCTGCCTCACTCCCTGCTCCCCTCAGCAGTGTATTTTTCGTTGTTCTGCCTGTTCTGCTCCCCATTCTATCTCTGGTGAACCCTCTCATTGCCCCAAGCCTCTGGCCTGTACCAGCTTGTATGCATAAATAAATGAATCTTTAAAAAAAAAAACAAAACACACACACACACACATTCATAGATTCAATGAGTTCTTCATTTAATATGCATGTCTCTTAAGAACTGGTTTACTCAGAACATTGCAGAAATCTTTTGACATATGTCTAAACAGACGGTTACATTTTTTAAAAGTAGACTATTGCTGCTATCCCAGTATTAACAGACAGATAAAGATACTTAAATACAAATTTTAAGTACAAATTTTATGGATATACTGTGTTTGTAGTAATTACACTGAAAGACAAAAATACTTTTGCTCCTTGAATCCTTTCTCTGACCTTAGCAGTGTGCATAATTAAATGGCTAGCTAGGGCATAATAAAAGGTCTGGAAGAGATAAAGAATCTGCTATAAGAATAAAACTCACTTTACCTAAGCAATTTCTTCAGTTAACCAGTATAGGGAAAGAAGATGTATCATACATAAAACAATAGAACAATTAAGTAATTTACCCAAGGTCATTCAGTTAATGAATGAGAGATATGAAATATGAGTTCAAGTCTAGCCTAAATACCTCTCCTTCAGAAAAAAAAAATGGTTTGTTAGGCTTATGCTTCTTGAACCTTTTTTTTTTTTCTGTTAATACACATACTGCATATGTAAAAGTTAAGAAAATGGTGAAATAAATATATTTTGATTTTTATCCTATTATTAAGTCATCCTGACCTACTTCCAAAATGATCTTAAATTAACAAGTTTAGACACAAATTTGAATATAGATATTTCTAAATATGAGACCAACGGTTCATGTCTTCCTTTATCTTTCTTTAGACTATGAAATTTTACACAAGTAAGGATCTCATTATATATGTGTGTGTGTATGTGTGTATGTGTATATATATCTATACACATGTATATGTGTATATGTCTATATATCTTTATATATGTGTATGTATATCTATAAATCTGTGTGTATATATGTCTATATATCCGTGTGTGTGTATCACATTCTTGATAACTATTCCAATAATAAAAACTGAGACCTAAAGCCACAACCAAACAAATGAATTATTTTATTATTTGAAATTATGTTGAAGTATTCTCTGACAATGTTAGAGTGTCCTTGGAGAATCTGATGAGAATATAAATTGAAAGTCAGAGAGGAGGAATTAAAGAAAATAACCTCATTCTCCTTGCCATAAATATCCCTTTACATATCTCAATGAAAGCATCAACAACACTAGTTATTTTTTTCTTCTCACATATGGACAATAAAGCAAACACATTACACTACAAAAAAGTTACAGTTCAATGTTTACAACAGTGTTATGTTACTTAAATTGTCCCTCTGTGTATAAGTACCAAAGTATCTGTTGGCATTACTATTTCTATATCGTATATCTTATTTTCCTATTCATTAAAATAACTCTAAAACTAAATATCTTTGAGATTATCTTTCAATTTTCTAAACTGAAATGAAAAGGGAATATAGGATCACCTAATTTCATTCATGAGTGAATTTAGTAAGAGTAATAGTTGAAAAATGATTAAATATTAAATAAAAAAATCTATTTCCCTATGATTCAGAAGCAAATTTATGAGTGCATATTAAAAGACATTGTACAAACGTCCTAAAAGGAAATTAAATTAACAGTACATAACAAAACTGGAGGGAAAAAGAGAAAGAGATGTGTGAATAGAGTGAGAGCAAGAGTGATAGCGAGGAGAGAGAGGGAGAGAGGGATAATATTTTGCCTAAATTGTTTACAGTAATTTAACATCAGGAATAATCAGAGAAATACAAAGTACTTATGATGATGTTTAACATAATGTTACATATAAAATAAAAAGCAAATTCAGAAATGGAATAAATAATGTAAAATGAGAAAATATGTTACAATATTAAGAACGATATTAAATAAAATAGCACATAAAATAGAAATTGCACTTTGTGTATCAATAATGAAATAATAGCTAAAGTTAAGAAATTTTCTTAGAAACTGTAAAAAACGGGCCTCCCCGGTGGCGCAGCGGTTGAGCGCTGCGCTGTGGAGATGTCTGCGGCAAGGCGCGCGATGCGAGTTCGAAGCCCAGCCGGGGAAAATCCCAAATGGTGCGGCAGACCTCTCCTGCCTCGCCCGCTGCTTCCCTCAGCAGTGTATCTCTGATCTGCCTGTTCTGCTCCCCATTCTGTCTCTGGTGGGCCCTCTCGCTGCCCCACGCCTCTGTCCTGTACCCCAACTTGTATGTATAAATAAATAAATCTTAAAAAAAAAAAAAGAAACTGTAAAAAACATCTATTTAATATTTTGAATAATGAGATGTTTAAAATATACTATATAACAAAATTTTGGCAATCATAATTCAAAAAAATGAAGATGCTAAATAAAATAAGAAATAGGCATAAGAGAACGTAATGAGAAATAGAAACAATATATCCTTAACTATAAAATAATATAATTTATATGGTAATTCTGAAAATTCATATGCTTAAAATTTTTGTGGCATACAAAAGAATGGAAACCAAATCACTCCATTACCAACATTCCAAATGCATTATATAAAAGAAAATTATTTATGATTATCCAATTAAAATGATTATAAAACTAGCAAATAGAAATTCATAAATTGAATCAAATAATGTCTAAAATGACTCATAAATTTAACCTTATAAGACTTAGCCCCAGAATGTAGATCATCAGTCTCACCCCCAGCAAACCCTGCAACAATGCATGGAGGAGGAGGAGTATCTTTGGTGGTTCTGGTGGTGTCAACAGCAGCAGTATATCTTATATGTAATATCCCATGACCAGCATGGGTTGGTGGAGCCACACCCAGCAAAAGCCCCACTACAGCAGTCTGAACCCAAAAGCAAATAATTAGGAAACATAATAACACAACAAATGACAGCATGATCCACAAGGAAATATTATACCACGGAAAGAGAACAAAATTTTAGCATTCAATCATAAAGATAAGGGGTTCTGTTCTTTCTATAAGACACAGAGTTCACATTGTTATGATAAAGAAATTTAAAAGATGGAAGAAAACAGAAAACAAAACACAGAAAATCTGATGAATGCCCTCATAAATAATATCAATAAACACAAGATCTAAATTGAATCTTTAAATCAGAAATTAATGGAGATGTGGTATGTAAAATGGTCAATAGAGGAGATGTAAAATTCTGGAGAAATCAATGGAAGTAGTAAAGGCCAAATGGAGGATAGTATCAATGACCTTAAGATGAGGATGCACAAAGAATCTAGGTGAAGAAGAAAGTCTTTAAACAAGGAAAGCATAAAGAATCACATTGAAAATTATCTATGTGAGTAAAGACAATATTAGAATAATGGATATCCAAGTCGGAGGGGGGATGAGAGAGAGAGAGAAAAGAATAGAAAACTTACTTAGTGTGATAATAGAGGAAAAGTTACTAAACCTGGAGAAGAAAACAAACATCAAAGACTAGGAAAGAATCCAGGGTACTTAGGCAGTGAGACCAATACCAAGATGCAGGAGTAAAATTAAAAAGAGAACAATTCAAAGAAAAAATATTAAAGCTGCTAGGGGAAGAAGCGGATAACCTATAAAGGAACCATGATCAGACTATCACTAACCTCTCAAGAAATACTATGGGCAAGGAGAGAATAGAGAATAGAATAGGAAAGATAAGAACACTTTCTTTAAGATAACAAATGTCCACCAAAAATATCCTGCAAACCTCACTTTTTTTTTAAAGATTTATTTTTATTTATACATACAAGCTGGGGTACAGGCCAGACACGTGGGGCAGCGAGAGGGCTCACCAGAGACAGAGCGGGTAGCAGAATAGGCAGATCAGAAATACACTGCTGAAGAGAGGAGAATACAGGGGACCATGGAGATGGATCACGGGTGAATTGGTGGTGGGCTGCCCAAGGGGAATACAAAATGTAAAAGACATAAATAACAATAAAAAAAAATTTAAGTGAAAAAAAAAGAAGAAATACACTGCTGAGGGGAGCAGCGGGTGAGGCAGGAGAGGTCTGCCGCACCATGTGGGATTCTCCCTAGCCGGGCGTCGAACTCATGTTGCCGCTGCGGACAGCTCCACAGCGCAGCACTTAACCGCTGCGCCACCGGGGAGGCCCAAACCTTACTTTTGGATATGAATGATAAGGTATTTTGAGACAAAAAGTAGTTGAAGGAGTTTGCAAATGTAGATCCCATGCCATCAAAGAAATATTTAAATGAATTCCTTTAGCTAAATCAAAGATAGGAAGATACAGAAAGAACTGAACCAGAAAGTGGATAGAACCACACAATTATGGACAATGGCTGCCACAGACTGCCATATATCAATAATTGCTCCAAATGCGAACTGACTGAACTCATCAATTAAAAGACACAGAGCAGATGGTTGGGTCAAAAAACAATATTCAGCTTCCAGTTGTTTTCAAGTAATGTTCCTGAGCACCAAAAATAAATATATACTCAGGGTAAAGAGTTGGAAAATAATCTTTAAAGCAAAAGGGAACTAGTGGGAAGAAGTGAAAGTCATACTCATGCCTGATAAAATAGATTTCCAGATTAAAAAAAAAAATGATAACAAGGCACAGAGATGTACAGCATATAATGAATAAGAGAGTGATATATCAGGAAGACACAATATTCATCAATATATACTCACCAAATGAAGGACCATCAAATTATAAAACACAATTACTATCAAAAAATAAAAGAGACATTAGGGAAAACATTTGTGATGAGGGAATTCCAAACACAGCTTCACCAATGGACAAGTCAACTAGACTGAAAATGAATAAGGACACAAAAACCATAAACAAATAGCTAGAACACAGAAGTATAATAGGTATTTACAGGGCAATAAACATTAAAACAATGCTGAATTCACATTCTTCTTAAGTGCACATGGTAATTTCCCCAATAATGACCACATATCATCAACACATGACTTGTATCAACACAGATAAGAAGACTGAAAAAATTACTAAGAAACTTTTCTGACCATAAAAGTATTAAACTAGAAATCAACCACAAAAGGAAGCAAGAAACCACTTAATATGTGGTGATTAAACAGCACAATACTGAATGGCTGTAATGTTTATGGGGAAATCAAGGAAGATATTTTAAAAATGCCTCGAGTGAAAGGAAAATGAGAATACAACCTTCTAAAACTTAAGAGAAATAGGAAAAACAATATTAAGAGGTAATTATATAGCAGTAAAACACTACATCAAGAAACAAGAAAAAAACTGAAATAATAATCTTAAGTCCCACATTAAAGAAAAAAAAAGAACAAAAAAACCAAAAGCTAGTAGACAGAAGGAATAATAAAAATTAGAGCAGAAATAAATTAAATTGAAATTAAAAAGAGAGTTCATGAAACCAAGAGCTGGTTCTTTAAAAAAATAAATAAATAAACCAAATTGACAAACCTATAGTTAGGCTCACAAAGAAAATAAGGAATAAAAATCAAATATGTAAGATCATACACACAGGAAAAATTATGATAGACAATTCAGAAATTCAGAGAACTATGAGACTGCCATAAATATATATATATGCTAGTTGGTTGAACAAGCTAAAAGAGATGGACATATTCTTAGAATTATAGTCATTCATTACTGAATACGGAAGAAACAGAGAAGTTTGAAAAGACCAACTCCAAGAGAGGACATTGAAACAGTGATCAAAATTTTCCCGAAAAACAAAATTTCAGGACCAGATTGCTTGATAAGTTAATTCCATTAATCTTCTAAATGAGCTAGGTACACTGCTCATAGTCTTTAAAAAAAATGAGGAAGAAGGAATACTCCTAAACATATATTTATAAGGCCATCATTACAGTAATGTCAAAATTAGATAAAGGATGACATAGGAAACTATACATTAATTTCGCTGGTGAAGATAGATTGAAATTTCTTCAACAAAATCTTGACAAACTGAATATAACAATGCATTAAAATTATTATATATAATGACCGTGTAGGATTTATACTAGAGACACAAGAACATTTGTCATCTGAAAAATCATTCCATATACTTCATTACATCAGCAAAAGGAAAGACAGAACCCAAGATTATATCAATAAATGCTGGGACAGCATCTGAGAAGCTTCAAAAGCCACTAATGATGAAAACCCTCAAAAAACCTGAGGATAAATGGAACATATTTCAACATCATAAAGACCATATATGCCAAGCTCATAGCTAATATCGTCTTCGGTGCTGAATAATTGAAATTTTTGCCACTCAGCACTACTACAAGGATCTCAACTTCTAACATTATTATTCAACATAGCTTGGAAATTCTAGTTTGAACAATTTGGTAAAAGAAGTATATAATCGGAATCCAAATATGAAAAGAAGAAATAAAGCTCTCAATTTTTGCAGATGACATGATTACATACATAGAGACTATATACAAAGACTCCATGGAAAAAACTAATTAAAAATAAATTAGTTCAGCAAAGTGACAAGTTAAAAATTCAGTACATACACACACACACACACACACACACACACACACACAATGAATTGCTTTCATAATTGCAAACAATTAACTGGAAGAGCAACAAATTAAGAAAATGTTTTCATTTATAAGAACACCATTTTTTTTTAAATACTTAGAAGTAAAATTTAAAAACAGGTGAAGGATTTACACAAATAAAAGTATCATACGCTATTGAAATATATGGAAGAAGACTCAAGGAAATGGAAACATATTTTCTGCTTATAGGCTTGAAGAATAGACATTATCAAATTGAACATCCTACCCAAAGCAATATATCTATTCAATGCAATACCTATTAAAATTGCAATGACATTCTTCTTAAAATATAAAACAAACAACACTGAAATTCATATAGAACATCAAATATCCCTGGATAGCCAAAGCAGTCTTAAACAAAAAAGGAAGAGTGGCAGCAACACATTCCAGTTCTCATACTACATGACAAAGCTATAATAATAATACTTATCAAATTCCAGATTTTGGAACAAAAAAACATAAGCAAATGAAATTGCTTATGAAATTGAATGAAATTGAATTAAAAATTTATAGGGCCTCCCTGGTGGCACAGCTGTTATGTGCCGTGCTGTGGAGCGGTCGGCAGCAGCGACGCGAGTTCGATGCCCGGCCAGGGAGAATCCCACATGGCGCGGAGACCTCTCCTGCCTCAGCCGCTGCTCCCCTCAGCAGTGTATTTCTGATCTGCATGTTCTGCTACCCGCTCTGTCTCTGGTGAACCCTCTCACCACCCCACGCCTCTGGCATGTACCCCAGCTTGTATGTATAAATAAAAAATAAATCTTTAAAAAAATTATAAATAAAGTATACCTATATGAATGGTTAATATGAATGGTTAATTTAAGAAAATGGAGTCAAGACTATACAAGAGAACAATGACTCTTTAATAAAGGAGGCTAGTGAAACTGGACAGCCGTATGCAGAAGAATGAAACTAGACAGACCACCATCTCACACAATACACTAAAATGAACTCCAAATGGATAGAAGACTTGGATGCAGGGTCTAAAACTATAAAATGCCTCAACATAATAAAAGCCATATATGACAAACCCACTGGCAATATTATCCTCAACAGTTGAGAAGCTGAAGGCCTTTCCCCTAAGATCAGGAACAAGGAAAGGATGTCCACTCTCACTATTACTTTTCAATATAATACTGGAAGTCCTAGCCAGAGCAATTAGACAAGAGAAAGATATTCAAGGGATTCAAATAGGAAAAGAAGAAATTAAACTGTCTCTATTTGCAGACGATATGATAATATATATACAAAACCCTAAAAACTCCATAGAAAAACTACTCAAAATAATAGACCAGTTCAGTACAGTAGCAGGATACAAAATCAATGCACAAAAATCAGTAGCCTTCCTATATGCAAACACCCAGTCTGAAGAAGAAGAAATTAAGAAATCCATCCCCTTCAAAATTGAAACCAAAAGATTCAAATATCTGGGAATAAATCTAACAAAAGACATAAAGGACTTATACAAAGAAAACTACAAAACTCTGTTGAAAGAAATAGAAGAAGACACAAGAAGATGGAAAGGCATCCCCTGCTCATGGATTGGAAGGATTAACATCAAAATGGCAATCCTACCAAAAGCAATTTACAGATTCAATGCTATTCCAATAAAAATCTCAATGACATTCT